>NQII01008305.1:44106-71714 GCA_002778355.1 Clitarchus hookeri
TATATATATATATATATGGGAAAAGGGAAGAGAAATACGATTAAAATGAACATTGGTACTGTCACAGAAAATTTGAGACCTGCCTTCTTTCTGGAAAGAAGAGGTTAGTGCGTATATGCATGGCAGAATAAATTTTTTAATGTCAGTTTTTGATACCCAGTAAACTGAAAAGAAAACTAAAGACAGTTTTCAGACACGTGCAGTTATCTTTGTCAGCTGTAATTGGTTTGCTTGAGTTAGCTGTCACTTAGCTCATAGTGCTTTCGACTGTTCAAGAACCAAACATTTTTTTCTAGGTTTTGAGGATATTTTATGGTTTTGTGACATATCAATGAATACCTAATAAAAATTCTGAATCATTTAAAACATAACATTTATGAAGTGTTTTAGTGTAAATATAAGAATTTTAACATTNCCTAATAAAAATTCTGAATCATTTAAAACATAACATTTATGAAGTGTTTTAGTGTAAATATAAGAATTTTAACATAAAATTTTAATTTGTTAAGTTTAAAAAAATGTATTATAACTCAAAGTTTAGTTTCAGCTGAAGTTTTTATTAAAGTCACAGGAATACTATGGAAAGAATTTTTTTTAATGGACACTTGGCTTACCGTTTATAAGTGTTTAAATTTGGGTTATTTTAACTTTAAATTTTTTCTTAAAAGTTAACATTTATTTATGGGCGAATCACATAACAAACTTCCAGAAATGTTCTTTATNCCTAATAAAAATTCTGAATCATTTAAAACATAACATTTATGAAGTGTTTTAGTGTAAATATAAGAATTTTAACATTAAATTTTAATTTGTTAAGTTTAAAAAAATTTATTATAACTCAAAGTTTAGTTTCAGCTGAAGTTTTTATTAAAGTCACAGGAATACTATGGAAAGAATTTTTTTTAATGGACACTTGGCTTACCGTCTATAAGTGTTTAAATTTGGGTTATTTTGACTTTAAATTTTTTCTTAAAAGTTAACATTTATTTATGGGCGAATCACATAACAAACTTCCAGAAATGTTCTTTATGACATTACATAAACAATTATTTTGATTTGTACAAAAAATATAAATTTAAAATTCCTTTAACTGTCATATATTTTTTCAAAGTTATTTTCCTTGAGTGTCATACCTCTCTCAGAATATTATTTCATTACTCTATGTAATAAGTAGTACTGTAAGTATGTAATGAGCTAAAAAATAGAAAATAATTTAAACCTCTTGAATGCCCTTAAAGCAGTGATGCTGAAAGTGGATACCAGTTAGGAAATGAGGTGATTGTGTTGTAGGTGAGGAGCACGGTGCTGCTGCAACATGTTGGGGGCAGGCGGCGACAGGTGCGAGGTGTGTGGGACGACTGCAGCTCGCAGGTGCAGCAGCTGCAAGCAGGCGGTGTACTGCAGCGAGGAGCACCAACGCAGAGACTGGAAGCAACACAAGCAGTTCTGCAGGCCCTACGAGGTGTGTACTCGCCTCCAGCCAGCTTTCTGCGTAGAGAGATTGCCATTTTTGACGCTACTTTCCCAGTCTGAGGAGAGAAAACGTGCAGGCAGACATTGACAGGATATGGTTGTGGGTCATGGAGAATAAAATTAAAATAAATGTGAGAAAAACTAACGTGGTGAGGTTTACGAGGAAGAAGGTGATAAGCAGGGACATGTACAGATGGGAGAGGCAAGAGATATTACAAGCGGCAGAATATAAGTATCTAGGGATTGTATTGCAGGGAGACCTCAGATGTAAAAAACAGGTAGAGGGTGGTTGCAAAATGTTGTCCTCTTTTTAGAGAATTGAGAATGTTAACATTTACAAGCCAGTATATATTTTCATTAATCAAGTTTGTTGTTAGTAACAGTACCAACTTTGATAAAAAATTATGTGATACACACACATTACACAAAGAGAAAGGAGGACCTTCATGGGCCCATCAGCCAGCTAAAAATAGTACAAAATGGAGCTCATTACACAGGAATTAAACATTATAACATATTACCAAAATAACTAAAAATTCGAAGCAAAACAATTCAACTTAAAATTGAAGAATTATTTTGTTTATCATGCCTTTAATTAATAATATGGAAGAATTTGTTGATATGTTGTGCTGTGTGTTAGTGATGTTCTATGTACTGTAATATCTGTAAGAGATTATGTTGATGTGATCCCTAATATATTTGTTCCAATAGCATGACATATCACACTCAGTGTAACACTCTGTTGTGTAGGTTGGGTTGGGTAAGTAATTCTTTCTTTATTTCGCACTTCAGGATTAAGGATAGGATTTAGTGTGTAATTGCAGGTCAGTGTTAGGTGTAGTGACATATAGACACACTCAAAATTCACATCAGCACTCATCAAAAATATTTCACTGAGAATAGAAGCAGGATCAAATATGAAAAGACTTATAGTTACCTCAGAACTANAGCACTCATCAAAAATATTTCACTGAGAATAGAAGCAGGATCAAATATGAAAAGACTTATAGTTACCTCAGAACTACTGGGAATAAAAGAAATTGTGTTATGTTAAAATAACAATTTATTACTTAAGATGATGGACAGAAAATAAATGCAAATGTGCGGAAAAGAAAATGAAAGTGCTGACTCTTTATAAAGAATTAAAAGAAAACTTCAATTAATTGCTTTAATCTTAAGCTGGAGTCTCATTACTTCAAATTAACCACCTTCCTTACAATGATTAATTAAGGAACTGAAAATCTAATATTATTAAATTGAAAGCAAAAAAAACTTTACTGCTGCTTAAAGATGTGTTCAGAAAAAATGCAAAATTATAGTGTTACTATTCCCAATAATTTATGTTCTTCCACATATCTAATACACCTCTAGAAATCAAAGGAAAGTCAAAATTTGTTACTTTCAATTAATAATTCTCAGGGTAATTAACTGTTCTCATGGTGCTCCGGCACTAGCATCTGTCAGTGAGGCTTAGGACCTCTGGATTATACCATATTTCCAAAAATAACTGCCATCGTATTTGCAACGGTAAGGCGTCATCATCGACAATATAGCGTCTGGTGCTAAGCGACGCCTCTGCTGTAGGCAACGTCTTCAAACGCTCATAAATCAATAATCCGTTGGCCTACGCCCTTATCTTAAACGTGGCGCATCACTCCTAATTGAAAACATACTTCTGTGACTTGCAAATCAAACCTATTTTAGGCTGGCGCTGGGGATAAACAAGATTATTCCCGGCCGTAATTAAAGCAGCGTCCGCCTTATCGAATGTCCCACCAGAAGTGTCACATCCAGCTTCTACCTAAAAAAACACCTATTAAAAATCTGGGGCGGGGAGCTGAGAATCTTAAAAACAAAACACCAAAAATTTAACTTGCAATAAAAATGAAAAAAAAAAAACAAATACACATGAAAAATTAATTAAAATTAATTACAATACAAAAATGCCTTTGAAAAATCAAAAATAAAATTTAAGGTTAAAATAAGTATTAAAAATTCTATAGCTGGAAAATGGATGGGTGGATTGCAATTCACATTAAGTGTTAAGTTAAGCAAAAATAAAGAAAAACCTATGAGATGTGATCAAAGCAAATTATTTAAAAATATAAACATCAGGAGAAAAATGAAAACGAAAAAAAAAAACATTATGTCAATATTTACTGTAAAGAAACCAATAAGAAAAACAACCTATAATATACTTATTATAATGCAATAATCATGATATGTATATTATATGTTAATTACAGTTACAGTATGATACTTGCTGTATGGTGTCTGTTGAGCATGTCTTACATAATTTTTTGAACCGACTTAAAATAACATTAAGCTTAGAAAGCTTATTCTGTGTGCAATTAGAAACAATTTGTTTACAATCAAATTAGCAATTAAGGACTCAATATAACAAACAGTGAGAATCAGTGTAACTCGACTTTAACACCAGTTTGTTACTGTTGTTAATTATGTTCTTCTAATGTGAATGTACAAGTTGCTATACTCATTGTTATTATTGTGCTTATATAATGCTAAATGTTTATTATGTATGTGACGNTGTGAATGTACAAGTTGCTATACTCATTGTTATTATTGTGCTTATATAATGCTAAATGTTTATTATGTATGTGACAAGCTCCTTATCCCAGGGTTTCTGCCCATGAGGGAATGAATGGAGTGATTGGAATAAATAAATTACTAGGGCTGCTCTCACAACTGGCTTTGTTTCCAATGTTTCTCAAAAGCAGTCCGACATATCTAGCTGAGTTTACATGACAGAATTTTACATATTGCTAACATGTTTTATCAAATTTTTGTTTTTGGCGTTAATGGACAGGCAGATTTTTATTTATGTCCCTAGATAAAATAATCTGCAAAAATACATGCAGAATGAATAATATTTTGAAAAATTAGATTTTTCTCTGTAAAAATGTGGGGTCAGCTCATTTTTGCATCTTTTATTTCAGGTCCTCTTTTTTTCAGTGTATGTAGTTCTATATTCAGGTAAAAATGTCCCATGTTTGGGTACAGTCCCATGTATTGGTAAAATGTCCCATATTTGGGGGGAAAAGGTCTTATTATTGAAAAAGGGTTCTATTTGGAAAAAGATGTCATACATTTTGGAAATAATGCTAATGCACGAAAACTTACTAAAACAATATATTGAATAATATAATTAGCCAAAAATAACATTTGTAGTGTAAATTTTTAAAAATTGCATCCTTTGTTGAAGTTTTTTAACTTGTACATCCAGGAAAATGTCTTACGCTGGAAAACTTCTCATATAGAAATGCAGTGAAANGGGTTCTATTTGGAAAAAGATGTCATACATTTTGGAAATAATGCTAATGCACGAAAACTTACTAAAACAATATATTGAATAATATAATTAGCCAAAAATAACATTTGTAGTGTAAATTTTTAAAAATTGCATCCGTTGTTGAAGTTTTTTAACTTGTACATCCAGGAAAATGTCTTACGCTGGAAAACTTCTCATATAGAAATGCAGTGAAAATAATTTTTGTGCATGAACAAGAATTTTTTCAGATTTCTCTGAATTTCGTATGCATTTTTAAAAAAATTTTTGTTCCTGAAAATTATGTACATTTCATCATGCTATAAAAATTTAGAAAGGCACCACCTTTTTAAGAGAAGCACATGCAATTGTGCTTGTCTTACAGGTGGAGTCAAGCCCAGAGTTGGGGCGCTACTTGGTCGCATCCCGTGGCTTCGAGCCCGGAGACGTCATCTTGAAAGAGACCCCTCTGGTGATCGGTCCAAAGCACCACTCGCTGCCGCAGAGTGAGGAAAGGGGAGTGTGCCTGGCATGCTACCAGCCGGTGCAGCTGAACACGGAGTTTCGCTGTCCAAGATGCTTGTGGCCGGTGTGTGGGCCAGACTGCCCTGCCGACAGCAAGGTGCGTTGTTGTGACCACATCGTTATTGTTTTTTTTAGCTTGCAGCTGTCTTGATGACGTATTGACAACTTGACTGCCTGTGATGGTCATAAATTTTTCCACCACAGTAATATGCCAGTCTACAAAACTGTATCATTACGCAGTGTGAAACTTTCCCTGTCATGAGCATAGCTATGGACTGTTAACGACAAAGTAAGCTCTTTAGAAATCAACCTTCTGAAGAAAAAAAATAACTGCCCATATTTACAATGAGGTATGGCTACTTGTACTGTTGGTACTTAGTAGAAATTCTGTGATATACGTTCGCAATCACTAATAAATAGTTACTGCTGACATATGCATTCAAATTGGTACATAATTCTTTGAAGGTTCATGCTGCAGAATGTGCCATCCTGCGGATGGTCCCACGCCAAAAGCTGCAGGAGATTATGTTGCGTCACGGGTACCGCTATGAAGTCATCACCCCACTGAGATGTCTCTTGCTTCAGAAGAAGAGCCCTTCAAAGTGGCAGCAGATTCTCAGCATGGAGTCACATGACAACAAAAGGGGCCCTGGCACAGATGTTTACAAGTGTGTATTATACCCTTAATATGATTATTGCCTGTTTTGTGTATCCTTACACAATTCATAACTGTGACTGCACCAGAGTTTTCTCTTTCCCCATATGACCCAAGGTCAAGTTTTGCAAGCAGACAGATGTCTGTGGGCTGTTAATTTTTGGTACTACTGTAGCTGACATTTTTTAAAACTCTTTAAATAATAATTTTTATAAACATTATTTTTATTAATACCGCATTTACTCAATTCCAAGCTGTAAAATTAAAAAAAAAAAACAAGAGTGCTGCTTAAAATTACATACCATTAATTTTTTGTTCCAAAATTTTTTTTAGTGAATTGTACTATTTTTCAATAATTATGTTTAATTGTTATAGCAGTGCCATTCATAGTATATAGCTTAATATATTAAAATATTAATTTTCGAACATTTTGTTTTTGTGCGAGAACAGGATTTAGGGCGACATGCTGTTTCTTTACCTGCATAGTTATCTAGCAGGAAACCTAGCAACTGCATGTGGAGTAACAGTGCTAGTAGGGCAAGCATAGCAACTGCACGTTGGAGTAACAGCGCAGCCATCTAGTGGATCATGCAGCAACTACATGCTGGCAAAACAGCACTGCCATCAATCACAGTATCGTGGAATTTCATGAGATATGTGGCTTCTTAATAATAGCCCATTGACAATATTCTTTTAAAAAAATGCTGTCAATGATACCTTTAACTAAATAGTGGTCGTTTACACTGTGATTCAGGCCATGTCTCAATTTAAAGAATACTCTTTTGAGAGAGCACTCTTTCACACAACTTGGTGAGATCACTGCTTCGTGCTCTCTCATGCTTTCATTCTGTGAAATTGAGATAACCACTCTCTCGTTTCTTTCCAATGTCATGCAGACAGCTGATACCAAAAAGTGTGAAATCATGTTAAGTTAAACTCACAATCATAGCTATTGGAAATAATTTATATATGTTCAAAAATTTGCAAATAATTATAGCACTACCAAAATAATTGATAGTCCATAAAATGCTATATATTGGTTTTATATATTACAGTCATGTTGCAGCAAAATGACAAAAAATATGAGACTTTGTCAGAAATCCTCTAAATGAATATGGGAGATAAATGTGAGGTGTTTCTGGTGTTGTGTGTCGCAGAGAGGCGAGCAACATAGCAGACTTCCTTCATACCAGCTACCTGGGGAGTATCGCACAGGAAGTGCTCAATGATTGCTCGAAGAAGACACTGCACCGCATCTGCGGGATCCTCGACGTGAACGGCCTGGACGTGGGCACAGCCGTGGGCACGGACCTCGTCGCACTCTACCCTGCCATGTGCCTCATGGAGCACAGTTGCCTCCCCAACACTCGGCACAGCTTCGAGATTGTGCCAGGACCACACCAGTTCCGCATCACCGTCTCTGCTGCCAGACACATCATGAAGTAATTACACCTTAATATAATGAGGGAACCTACTGGATAATGGTTTTAGTATCCTGTCTTCTCTGAGGACATTCTCTATTGAATCTTTTAAATGAGTCTTAGTAACTGCTTCCATATGTCCTGTACGTTCTAAGAGACGTAATTAAGGACGGCTGAAAAAATATTGTGTGTTTTAATTAAAGCTGTATTTTATTTTACTGGCCTTTATAAAACCACCACTTTTGTACTGGAAGGCTAACCAGGATCTTGAAGAGGTGGCTGGCAAACAAAACTAACCTTAAAAGTAAATTTAGAAATAGCAAACACATTGATTGCTTGGTTAGGATATGAACCAGAAATCTCATGGTCAAAAGTCCCCTTAACCAATTCATCATGGACGTTGCCTTTATAAGGTAAGAAATTAATTTTTACATTCCGTGGATTTCATGTGAGCCGGCACAGCTCAGAGGACATGGAATAAGTCATTACATTACTATACAATACAATATATACATACAAAACAACTAACGAATAGATTAAAACATGCACAGGAAAAATAAAATTACAATGACTTGGAAGACAAGATGAATCCTAATAACATTTTTGTTTTACAAAAACAAGCGTCAGACTAACCAAATCCAACCCTAATGTTGGAACAATAATACTTACTCTTAGTGTTAGTACGCCTGCAATTTATACATCTTTTTGAACACACTATTCTTACATTAGATATATACCCATATACATAATTTTTATGCATAAAACTTATCAGAGAAAATTAGTCATAAATATTTATCAACTTCAGAAAGAAAAAAAGCATAATTATAGTTTGTTTTCATATTTACACAAACACACACACCTTCAGAATCTTTGTACATTTTCCTAAGATTCTTAATATTTTGTGTTACTTATGCACGGTAATGCAGAGAGACATACACACTCTTATATAAGCACACATATACAACAACAAAGAATAAAATAAAAATTATATATATATACACACACACACACACATTGTTCTTGAAATATATATTTTAACTTATATTTAAAGACTGCAATGTTAGTTATGCAAGTAATTTTCATTTACATTTACAATTGAGATACACACTCAAATTTATGTTGAATACCAACTTTAAAATTCTTTTTTCACTTGGCAATTTTTTTAACATAATTTAGTAATTTATACCACTGAAGTGGAAAATGTGATTGTATATGTTGGCGACACAATGTTATGTATGTCACGTAGGACATTAACTGTATTCAACACAGATTTTTATTTTATTTTTTTAATACCGTAGTTTAATCCAATGAAACTGTCAAAACTGATGGTTAGTTAAGTTTATCTTTGTGCTTGCCAGTTTTACACATCATCCCCTGCTGCTGAAACTACCTTTGTCCCAGAAGGTGGGTCGCTTCAGAATGAGTAAGTAGTCTGATCACAGACACAAAGTGAACAGTGTTTCATGTCATGAAAAAAAACTTATATTATGTTTTATGTCATTAATACCAAACACAGCTACCATCTTTGAGGTGATGTTATTCCATACTCCTTCACCAGTACTGCTGCGTTTTACTTTTCTCCTCCTTTTCTCATAAATAGATGTACATTTTTTTAAAGAAGGGTGTTTAATCATTTTATGCTGTTTGTTCACCAAAAATACTGTAGACAGAGCAATTTTGAATATTTAAGTTAAAGTAAAATTTGGAATCAGAATCGTTTTTCATAGTACATAGAGTTATTTCCAGCTTATTTCACTTTTTTAACTTCTGAACCGGTTTCATAATAATAGTTCCTGTTAGTGATGGGTCGAGTCTCAAAAAATTGAGTCAAGTCGAGTCAAAGATTGAATCGTTATTCAAGTCGAGTTTTTTTACAGCAGACATCGAATTACTGAACGTGCAAGTCAAGTCATGGTGCTTCTAGGTTATAAACACCAAATATTCGCACCTGACTATTACCTTTCATGTCTTGCGAATCAAAAATTTTACAATTTTACGTTACCAAACTCCTAAAATTGCGCCGGAATGAAAACAGTAACTCGGCCACATACCTTCACACTTGGTTGACGTTTGCGATGATCGGCTGAGATAAAATCCAGTGGCTGTTATATTCGTGACTTGAGCCATTTTGCTTCCCAGCGAGGCGCTTCTTCATTGCTGCCAAACTGGGCTACATCAGATAAAGGAGACCATTGTCTATGTTGGCAGGTACGGTCTCAGCACGACACAAATACGTACAATCATAGGACACGTGGTATTTAAACATGAAAAGCCTTTGTCTCGTGGCACGTCACACTTTCAGCAGAAATATGCATAACGGTAAACTTGTCATCACTTTCCTCATCAAATTATGTACTGTTTTAAAAACATGTGTTTAAAAAAAAAACAACTACTATTTGGTAACTAAAACGTTAAGTGTGGACTGCTTGTCCACTCACAACAATAGTTGTAAGGAACTAAAACTTTTAATATAAACTGCGTGTCCACTGGATGCTCAGTGTGGACCAACCTGAAAGCTGCCCTTATCCCACACTCAACCCCTCCAACAGTTATTTTCTTTTTCTATCTGCATCACATGGCTGACATTACCATTCCTACCCTATCGAGGGAAAAAGTAGCGCTGTGAATCACTCACCCTGGCAAAGAATTATTCTTATTAGTAAAAACTAGTCCCAAACTTTTTTCTTGGTAAACTGTGACTATATGAGGGAAGGAAGTTATAAGGGGCGGGCGTTATACCCATCTACATAGGTATACATTTACATATATAGTGAAAACTCGATTTTAACTAAAAAAAAAATTTGTGCTGAACTCAACTTGACTTGACTCTACTGTCTTACAACTTGAAACTCGACTCGACTCAAAGCTGTAAAAACCCAAACTTGTCCATCAATAGTTCCTGTTTTAGAAAATCTCTTTAGTTTGAGCTGTGAGAGCAATATTTGAATGTTGAAGGGGTGAGCACATCAGCACAATGTACACGCATGCCCTGTGGGGGACGCAGGCTCGCCAAGAACATCTGAGGGTGACCAAGCACTTCAGTTGCCGCTGCAAGAGGTGTGCCGACCCCACAGAGCTAGGGACCCATCTCAGCTCCATCAAGTGCCTTGCACCGCGCACTCTCACTGACGAGAAGTAAGTCGGACGACAACAAAGGCAGTAACTACTGTACCTTCCTAGGTGTACAGAGCTTTGAGAAGGTGTTCAGTATCGTTTAACAAGGTTTGCAAAAAGGTTAATTTACATTGGATGGAATTAGCTTCCCTAGTTTTAAGGACACTGCTATACTTTCTTTGCAGTTTGAAAGTGCTTGAGATAAACAAAGATGGAAAGGTAAGTTGGAGCATCTCATCAAAATGCTGATATCATGAGACTATAGTTGAAATATTTCTGCTATGCTAGAGTTTTCAACTGACACACTACCTCCAAAATGTACAGCTGGCATCATAACTAGTACTGCTGTACCTGAATTGTAAAATAACATAATTAGTGTAATATAGAAACTTGTCTTTTTTAGACATATTTGTGTCAGTTATTTCAATTAAATTATTGAAATTCTTGAGTCCTTCGCATCAATTTAACACCCAGCTTCTGAAGTGACTTGTCGGTTATCTTTTAGTTTAGGGAATGGTAACAAACTAATCATTGTAGCCACAAAAACAATCGCATGATTCTTCTTCATACTGTCACCTTCACGCCAGACTTTGCATCTTCCTGACATACCAGTGACTATTCATTATCCAGAACATATATCCTCCATTTCATATAAGTTCACTCAATTTTGACAGTTCTATAAAAGTAGCACTTCCACAACGTATCCATCCACCACAGCTGTTGTGTCTATGAAGAAAACGATGTGTGTAAACAAATGCAATGATCAATGTATGTTACCATTCCAACTTTATTTTTGTAATGGCCATGTTATACTGCCGGGGTTCTGTTTATTTTATTTTATTGCGGGTGAATGGGGTTGGGAGAGACTTAAGTTTACCATCTTTCCTGAGACGGCATTTTTCTGCAGATCTTATAAGAAGGTATCATTTTGAATTACATCTTGTTTTAATGGACCAGTAGAAAATTTTGTTCATACTGAAGTATTATTCAAATTATTGCAACTATAGGCACGTGAAAGAGCATTTTGAAAAGCATCTTGTAGCATTTTGGGAAGAGTTTTTTTGATAAGGGATTTTTTTTTTAGCATTTTGTACCATACTTTAATGACAAACAGTAACAAAATATCACAATTGTTTCCCACACCATTTTCAGTTGGCTGATATATTTTCACTACACAGGATGTGTATCTCATTAGTTTACAAGTCACTTCAGAAACTCTTAAGTTAGAATTAACTGATAGGGCTTCATAATCATAAAAGCATACACAAGCAGAGGAGGAATATGTGGCTTCCTTTTCTGCATATGAAGTGTAGCGCACTATACAGATGTTACTAACAATTGTATTATTATCATGTATGCAGTTTACTGTGAGCAGGTTTTTGCCATAAGATTTTACATCTATTTCAAATGCATAATATACTGTAGTTTAACATTTTTTCCCTAAATAAAAGCAATATGTATTTATTAAAAGTCAAAATAAACAATCAGCTGAAACACATTCCCAAATATTTTCTGGTACTTTTTTCCTATACCAAAGTAAACCAGGAAAGGTTACTCTTCTTTCAGGTGTCTAACTTTCATAGCCATTTCTTTGGCGATGGGGGGAATGTTGTCTTATTTTGGGATTATTTTAGAGTCAATGTCAGGGTATGGTTTTCAAATCACTTTATGGGCATATTGGATTTGATAGCATCTTAATTTGGTGCAGCACGTATTTGATGAATTACATTAGGGGTCAAATATTGGAAGGCATCTTAAGTTGATAAAACTTATAGTTGAGGTAATTTTACTTAAGGGTGTCTCATTTTTGGAATCATTCTGTAGGATTTTTTTATTTTTTTTATTTAGCAAATTATAGTAGTTATCAAAAATGTTAGCAACTATTTTGCATTTATAGCAATTTGCTATTTTAACGTACATCTAATTATAACCTGTAAAGTTTTAACCCCACTGAAATAAGAAAATGCAATAAATGTGTTCATATCAATGCGAATAATAAACACATTGCCTATGTACATAAATATTTTTCGCGACGTTAATCTTAAACTTGTTGGATTTTCCATATAATAAGCATGTAATTTTTACACTACAAAACAGCATTGAATTTGTGGTTTTCTATAGGTAATGCACATTTCAAATATTCTAATCATTTCACAATTCATTATTTACAAATGCACTGACTTATGGATCGTAGTTGCTATTACAACGCCTGAACACATGTACTGTGGGAATCCTTGGATGCATTTGTCTGCCACTGATACAAAATAATTTGCAGAATCATTCAACACTTCACCAGTTTTTCGAAACTGCGAAATGAAAATAGACAGTGGTGCTTCACGATGGTACCGAAAGTGGCAGACGACGCCTTACACATGTCAATAATATTACATTTCACTCAAGAAAATGCACTAAAAATGAACCCCTACAACCAACTGTGCTTAATAAAAGTAAATACAAAAATCGTTACCTACCGATAAAATATTCCGATAACACTAGTAACGTACTCACGTAAACGTAATGATAAAGATCACATGCACAGTGGCGTTCACAGAGCTGGAAACGTTTCACTCATCATAACTGTCCACATACTTTGTCATAATTGTTAAAAAAATATTTTCAAACCAGTTTACTAAAAGGCCAAAAAATTGTACATTACTTTTAAAACATAATTTAAACCATAAATGCTGTAGGCGTGATTTAAGTTTTGAATTACAAGCTCGACTTCCGAGTACTATTTTCTTTCATAACTATCATCAGTATCACTAATATAATAACACACATCCCGCAACAACTCTTCATCTAATACAATACTTTGTAAACGAGAGCATTTCCATTTTATATAGTGTGTAGGTTGGTCATGCCTATCAAAATGTAGTGTTCTTATACGAAATGCAGTATAACACAGTACCCAGCTGACAAACTGTCAGTTAACTCGGTCTGATGATGTTCTCTAAGTGATGGCGCCACCTGTGAAGGAATCCAACTGGCAGTGTCCCCACTTGATGAACAGACAGAATGGCACTGCAGCAACTGCCCCATGAGCCTTACTTCGGCCCAGGTGTCTGACCTCGTCACCAACATCGGAGATGAAGTAGAAAATGTTTTGCAGGTACGTTTTGGTAGCTTTATTCTGGCTTTTAACAGACCAATGATTCTCAGTTTATTGCACTCATCCGTTCAGACACAAGCCTGTATTACTTTCTCACATGGAAAATTTGAAAATACACTTTTGAAATGAAGGCTCCATAAAATCACGTAATAATACATGTACATATAGTTTACTAAATTTTCCATGTGGCATAACAGTTTTCTGGTTGATATATTTGTTGAACATGTACTAGTTTCTTCACTTCCGTTGAATAACTGTCTCTCACAACTGAATGGTAAAACTGATAGATTGTGTTTAGATTATTTGTGGTTGACTTCCAGTGACAATTCTTCCATTAAAAAAAGCCATTATAAAAAAATTACCTGTTTTTTTATGCAGTAGTACCTTACCAAAATGACTCCTCACGGTTTCCCGAAGTAAGATTGTTAAGACTGGCTGGTCAAAACAGATATTTTGGACCAATTTTAACCCACCTCCAACCCCTGTATGTCAAAATTTGTAATTTTTTTGCATGAAGTTAATGTTATGTATGATTTGTACCATTGACTTAAATTTCATGGGACAATAATTGTTTGTATTGGACCCAGTTGGCTCAGTTGACTAGTCACTGGCCTCCCACCTCTGAGGCTGCTGGTTTGATCCCAAGCACCTGTGTACAAACAATTTTTTAGAAGGGAGGGCTTTCATGTGGGAAGTATGGTGGGCACTGTTGTTGTGTGGGGGTTTTCTCAGGGCTCTCTCATTTCTTCCTTTATTTTCATTCCACTGCATCTTCACCTCCATCTCGTCTCGCCTCATTCATTCTTCGGGCTGGCCAAAGCGACAGGTCTGCCCCTCTGGTAGGGAGTCGGCTGCAATTAGTGCCAGCCTTCTCTCAACCATTCATGACCCTGCCTTAGGCAAGATCCACATGTGGATTTTCAATAATCATGAAAGACAACAAACAAATTTTATAGACTGTGTGTGACCTGCTATCATTCCAGGGAGGCCCTACAGTGAAGCAGCTAGAAGACTTGCTTTCAAAGTTGGGAACGTTTCTTCATCCCCACCATTACCACTGCTATGCTGTCAAACATTCACTTGTGCAGTTGTACGGACACCAGCGTGGGTACCAACCTCACCAGCTCAGTGAAGAGCTGCTGCAGAAGAAAGCTGGTAAGCTGCAGTCAAATGTTTGTAATTACTGTGCTGTACAGTAGAAAATTTCCAAAACGACCCCTCACGGTTTCTAGAAATTAGGTCATCATGAAAGAATGCTGTTATAAATATTTTGGGGGGTTTGGACCAAGTTTTAACCCACCCTCAACACTTATATGAAACAATTTGCAGTTTTTTGCATCAAGTCCATGTCCTATCATCTTTAGCACAAAAATTACACTTTTTTTTGTAATAAATTTATTTCAATAGGCAGATGTCTTCTGAAAAAAAAAAATGTATTCTTAATCTTCCCTTGTTTCCCAAAATGTTAAAAACACTGAGTGCCACAAGGACTTACCGAGCATAGTAAGTCAATGTTCAGTTTTCTCTGGCATAAAATAAACATGATTTTTGCATTTTTAGTTTAATTCAATAGTTAAGACATCTTGCCATCATACTACCATCTGCAATCTCCTTTGTTACCAATCAACTACAGAAACGATAACATTGGACACAACATACTTCTTCCGAGTGCAAATTCAATTTTTTGGTGATCTCTCGTGCAAAAATCAGATAATATTTCAACAAAACATTTAAAGCTGTGCCGATTCACAAAACTATGCAGATGTGCGAAAAAGCTTTTTGCTTATACTTAAGTTTAGTTTAGGTTACTATTATACTTAAACAGTGGTACTGGTGAAATGCAGCAGAATTAAAAGCTATTTTTTAACCTATTTCAGTTTATAGTGTCCAAAGAATAATTACAGTAGTGCAACAAACCATCTGAGTTAAAGTGAAGACAAAAATAAAAAAAATAGGTCAGTCTATGTTTATAAAAATACTTCATTGTGAACACAGAAAACAGTAAGCATGTGTAAGGTTGTTTACGTGTTTTGTGACTGTCGAGAGTCATGTGAAAGGCTTTAAACAAAAATGGTGGATTGTTTTTGTATATGCCATGATTAAAATGCCTATCACAGAATTAATTTCTATAGACTATTCACGGTAAAGTGAGCACTTTTGAGGCCCTAGTTACTTTTTTCCTATCAGCCATTTTTTATCCTTCCACCACTTTTTCAAAAAATGTATATATTCCCATGTAAGTAATAAACACAGTGTGTATATTTTACCGGACTCGAAAGTTAATGCCTAAAGCTACAATAAAATATATTTATTGACTATTATTCCAAATGATACAGCTTCAAAAAGTGCTCACTTTATCGTGAATAGCATTTCACCCATACTGTGGACCATGTACCCAAAGGTACCTGGTGCGCATGTACAGTAGAGCCCCGACCACTAGCAAGACACATGACGAAGAGGCTAGATCATCCTTGTCGGTTAACCCACTCCATCCACAGCGTATAGACCTGCCGGAAGGAGTGACAAAGAGGGGTTACACTTAGCTAGGAATATTGTTGCCTGCCACCCCAGTGCAGACGTGAACTGTAGTACCTTTCCCTTGTAAATGCCGTTCACCCACGGAAGAAGCAGTAAGTGGAGCGGCAGAAGGGCAGCTGCTATCCTCGCCGAGAAACAAGCACTGCTTAACCCACCTTCAGCGGCTTAACCCCCTAGACAAGCTCATGCCGCCCATCAACTGTTGAGGTCTCACCTCTTAGTTCCCTGCTGCGTAATTTGTTTGGCCCCTTGGTGAAGACCCCCGGAGCTGTTCACCCTGTCGTTCAGTACCTCCGCCTGGGTCTGGCTCTGATACTGGGCGTCGAACCCGCCAATGATGCTGGACCACCCCAGTCGGTCACCGATAGCGGGCTTTACGCCTGTGGAGCCAGCCACTCGCCGTAGTCAACCAGCAGATGCCATAACTGTCAGCCAGCGGGGTCAGGAGATCCCAGCCAGGACCCACGCCGACGAGCGCTCGACCCACGGCAGTAAGGCACGTCAGAGGTAAGCCACTTCCACTTCCCTCCCATCATGGCAAACTGGGTTTGATTCTCATTAGGTTCAACCAGGATCTTTGAATGTGGGAAACATGGCAGACATTGCTGTTCAGTGGGTTTTCTTGGGATACAGTTAGGCCTCTCTACATCTAGATCCACCAGGGGTCAGGGCAGGGCAGTAGCAGTGCCCCTTGATCATTGTGAATTGATCTTACTAGGGCCATCTCTTGGTACTACTCTGTGAAATGGTTGGTGGTAGGCCTTCACTGTGTGTGAACCAGGACCAAGTGGAAACACACTTTATTTGACTTGCCAGCCTCTCTCTGCATCTTGAACCACCTGCAGACATGATTTACATGTACAGATTATTTGCTCTTGGGGAAAAAATGCAGGTAAGTGTCTGCTCTTTGTTCTCATTTACACTTGCACAACTGCATCTTGCACATCTCAAAACTGCCTGTGGAGCAGACTGCAGTTCATACCGGTCAGTCCCGGAATTCTGCAGAATTTTAGGAAAAACTTGCATGGCACAGTCTGCAAGCATATTCTCATGACCCCACTACAGTATACATACCGGTAGGTCTTACTGCTTTTACTAATCCCAGTCAACTCCTTACACCAAGAAAGCAGGGAGGGACGAAAAAGGCTGTGACCATCATGGCTTCTTGTGCTAGTCAGGCAGCAAAGTGCTCCAAGAGGAGTTAAGCATGTATATTCATGCCTACACAAGGAAGCACGGGCAGAGGTTTCGCCTCATAACCCAAGAGCATCATGCCATTGTCTGCAGCACCGTATTGCCCAACTCCACTGGACCTGTGTCCTTGGTGGGAAATTCTTTGTACTTCAAGACCAAACTGAATGTTAGAAATACATGTTATGAATGGTAATCATTTAGTTTTCATCTAGTTTACTTAATATATGCTCAATGATATACAGCCTGTCATAAGGGAAAAAAAGTAAAAAAAAATTTGTGTTTATACTATTTCATGTTTTCAAATTAAAGTATATGTTGTACCTCAATCTTAGCAGCAATCTTAATGTACAATAAAATGATTTTCAAAGTATACAAAGTAACCCAAATTCAGTAGATTATAAAGCGGTACAGTCATTCAAAAATATCACTGGCATAAATTTACAATATAAACCAGTGCTATTCAATTAACTGCCTGCAGACCACGTGCAGCCCATCAAACTCGTCAGACTGGCCCGCAAACAAAATATTCTATCAGAAAAAATTTTTAACATATAATTTGGAATACAATTACCTAATTTATTATCAACTGTAACTATCACTAGTGTAAAACTTGTAATAAAAAATTACCTATTATTTAATTTATTACATCTTCATGGAAATAAACTGTCTAAGTAAGCTGCAACTTTGTAATAAGTTAGTGTGGTCTGCCAAGCATTGTAATTATTTGTATGTTGCTCGATGGTAAAACTTATAGAATAAACCTGATCTAGACAATACATTCTATGTAGAGTATGTGAAACGTTCAAGAGAGTGGTTGTGGTGCAGCAATGTGCAGGGAGCTGCTGGCCACCACAGAGGTGATCGACCCTGGCTGCGCACGCCTGGCCCTCTACTCCTCCGTGCTGCAGTACGAGCTGCACCGCACCATCACCCAGCTGGTGCGCAGGCAGCTGGGTGTGCAACCGCCGACCATCACCGTGCAGGAGGCCGCACGGCGGGCAAGGGAGGCCCACGCACTGCTGCTGCGTGCAGTCAGGACCCTGCAGCCCGAGCCAGAGCTGTCACCTGGCAGCAGGATGCTGGAACTTGTTGACAAGTCCCTGCGTGAACTTGACGCCTGGGTCAAGCAAGAGCTGCAGTAGCATTGCGCATATGGTCTGGTCACAGCACATCTGGTGGTTATTAATTTTGTTTTGTTATCTCCCATGGTTGGACAGGTCTTAAGGATGAGACTAGCAGACCTGAGCCCTTAGTTATCCAGCCCCTTCAGCCCAATATCCAACAATAGGCACACAACAATGATGAAAGCATCTTTTCTTCGTCATAATAGTATTTTTCTTAATGATAGTTTTAAATTTCTGTGTAGAAAGAGGTTCAGAGTTCAAACCACCAGTGTTATGTACTCAGTTTATTTAGGCTGAACTACATTATTAAAGTTGTGCGACAGCGGCTTTAATTTGATTATTTATTCTGCATTTTACATGTAAATAATGTTATAGCCACTTTTAATTTAACTAAATATTGACATCTTTACTGAACGGTTGATGTGTGTTCCGAAGTATTGATAGTAACACTGACATACTAACTGTTATCTCTCAAAATAAAATTCTTTATTTCTTGTTCATCATTTATTGTCATTTTCAACATACGTATTCTTCAAGGATGAGGTATTCAGTGTCCGATCTGGGTGTTGTACATAAAAACTGTACAGTAAGATGGACAGCTCAAAATTTTGCTGAAATGATATATATGTAGGTAGCACTATATATACAGAGTCGAATCACATAATTATGACCACCTGCCAGTATCCAGAGTAACCGCCCTTCGCAGCACGGACAGCAGCTAGACAAGCTGGCAGTGACTCAGTCAGGTGCTGATAGTTCTCCATGGGTATCTGGAGCCATACTGTCTGCAGTGTGTTCCCACAACTGTTGAAGGGTGCGTGGCAGAGAGACAGACGGCGAACACTACAATCGAGGTGGTCCCACAGATGTTCAATTTGATTGAGATCAGGGCTGTTTGGGGGCCAAGGAAGAACTTTGAAGTCTTGATCGTGCTCTTACAGCAACGTGCGGACACTTCTAGCCATATGACAAGGCGCATTATCGTGCTGGAAGATCCCATCCTCCCGAGGAAAGACAATCATCATGTACGGGTGGACGTGATCACAGAGGATGGATTCATAACCAAATCGATCAAGAGTGCCTTTCACATGGATGATGGGACCTAAAGAATACGAGAACATTCCCCAGATCATAACACTGCCCCCACCGCCTTGTGTTTGTACAGCAATGGATGCAGCGTGTCGGTTCTCTGACGTTTCTTGCTGGACACGCTGACGTCCATCTGTTCTATGCAGCTGGAAACGTGACTCGTCAGAGAAGGTTACCAGTCGCCAATCAGCGCAGCAGTCCAGTTGTCATACTGTCGAGCAAATTCCAGTAGTTTTCGTTGATGCACCTGTGTTAGCATGAGTGCAATCACCCTCCGTCTACTCCGGGGCCCCATTCGCAGAAGGGTTTACTGAACTGTTGTGGTAGACACATGTCTGGATGCCACCCTGGATCATTTGGACAGTTAGCTGTTCCACTGTAGCCTGTTGGTTGACCTTCACGCACTGCTGTAGTCAATGTTCACCTCGGACATCAATGGCGCGTGGAGCTCCGCAGTTTACAAGACGGTTATTCCCAATGGTGCCATTCGTCCACTCGCAATACACCTGTACCACTGAGTCACGTGAGCAGTTCACAAACATCGCTATTTCCGAACTCTTGCCCTCCTTGGCCCGAAAGCAGATGATCATCCCTTTTTGCAACTCCGTTAAATTGCTTCCCTTACCCATGACAGCAGGAAACGCATTGTGCAGCCAGCCTGTCAGTCGTATTATATACCCGCTTCACCAGCCCACGTCACGGTCTATACGTCATGGGCTATGTACTGCAGATGGCACTTCTAGCAAATGGTCATACTAATGTGATTTGACTCTGTATGTGTGTGTCTATATAGAAAAAAGTGTATGTGTGTCTATATATAAAAAAGTGTATGTGTGTCTATATATAAAAAAGTGTATGTGTGTGTATATATATATATATAGACACATACATATATCTATATACATATATACACTTTTATTTTGTTTGTGTGTGTGTGTATATGTAGGCAGCGTGTATTTAAACATCCAATTCCTAGTGATGGTGATTGTAGCACAGTACTTGCACTACTCTGTCTTCTTTAGATAAAGAAGTAAGCAGCTCAAAGCAAGTCTCCATTATGAACCAATCAAATGGAGCTTAATTTTGATAGCTTGACTTTTCTGCATAATTTAATTGGTTTTAAATAATAAGAATGTTTATCTTCTTATATTTGTGTTCTCAATATTCTTGTTTCTTCTGGTTTCAAAATGTTAGCTTTTCATAAAATATTGAATTTAAGTTTTTAAAATGAGTTGTTACAGTTCTGACACTAACAATGATTTGAGTAATGGTTATCATTTATGTTGCTCAAAACGTAGCNCGTTGCTCAAAACATAGCATTAGTGACTTTATCTTTGCAGTTACTGATATAAAAAAATATTGCCCAATGTAGTATCACATATGGTCATGGGGAGGCTGACGCTAAGTGGAGCTGGATGCCCTACCTGAGGAACAGACCTATCGCTCCAGCCGGTCTGAAGAATGGATGAGGTGAGATGGTATGAGGGTGGATAAGGGAGAGTCCAGAGAAAACCCCCATACCGTGGTTGTGTGTGCCACACTTCCCACATGATAAAAAAAATTTTGACCCAAAATTTCTGCCCACTGTGGCCTGGTATCAAACTGAGTATTTCGGAGGTGGGAGAGCAGCGACTAATCAATTGAGCCAACTGTGGGGTCCCAATGAAATAGAAATGTTCTGAAAAAATTAATTCTGTAATATACTGCTTGACAGAGAAAATGCAACACAATGAAGGTGCACAGGGGAAGTTATAAATTTCTTTACCATTTATGGGCCATCACATAAATTGCACATGATATAGGCCGACAACCAGCACGTGAAACTGATATTCAAGATGCTGTTGCCGCTGCACAAAGGGAGTGTTTTGGTTGTTACTGTGTCTGGAGAATGAACAAGACTTTGTAATGCCTTTACAATACAGTTGTATACAAGTCCATCAAACAGATGAGTTCATGAGAAACTTCATCTTAGGTCGCCATGCTGCCAGTTAGTCCTTGCACAATATTGCAGAAAAAATGCAACGTTATGCCANCATCTTAGGTCGCCATGCTGCCAGTTAGTCCTTGCACAATATTGCAGAAAAAATGCAACGTTATGCCACAACCGCGGTCACATTCGGAAGTAAATGTCCATCATCCTAACAAGACTGGACCTTAGAGATAAATATCATGGCGCACAGATTGTCACATAAGACGTCATTCTGTAGCACACCCACGCGGGTGACATTTTGTGAAGTGTGCAGGGTTGGTTGAATGCTCCAGTATCAACCAATTGGTTGTGGTAGGTTTGTTCTTCAGCCATCCATTGTGAAGGCTACCCTTAACAGTGAGCCATCGTCGTCATCATCACTCACAAGTGTTGCACTAGAGCTGTGTGGTGTGTAGAATGGAACAGTGTAATCTTCAGCAACAATTCCTGTTTCTGTCTGACCAATGATGACCACCGTACGAGAGTTTGGCAGCGACATGGCCATTGTGGAGCGTTGTACATCCTGTCAACATGGGGTCATGGTTTTGGGGTACTGTCAGTGCCAACAGCCGTTCACCTGTACTATGAATTGCAGACACATTAATGGCATGCTGCTATGTTGATGAGGTGCTGCAGCTCATGGCAATATCATACCTGTATGGCATCCCAAACGCATGTTTTCAAAAGGATAACGGCTAGCCACATACTGCTCAGACCAGCCTCAATGCTTTGCAAGGTATGCAGATGCTTCCTTGGCCAGCCAGATCTCTCACCAACGGTGTGTCGGTGGGACACGATTGGATGTTGGTCGAATACTCCCACGAAAGTAAGGTAAAACTGGAGATGAAGATGAAGTGGATCGATAACACGCGGTGCACAATATCCCAGGACACTGTTCAGACACTCGTTGGATCAATGCTATGTCTGGTGCAGCAACGTATTGCCCAACATGGAAATCCCAATATGTAATTACTGATCACATTGTATTTTAGGCCACAGGAGTCTTGTTTGTATGTGAAAATTAAATCACTTGTTTGGCTATATATGCATGCAGTTTGGTCTTTTTTTGAGCATATCTTAATGGTGTAGCATTTTCTCTGCCAAGCAATGTGAATGAATAAATAAAGATGCACTGAAACTACCTGAACAGAACTGGAGCAAATGAGAATTTTCACTTTTTAAGCTGAAAATCTAGTAGAAAATTTTTTTGGTACGTATGTTATTACAGTTGGCTCAAAACAATGTGTTGTGTTATAATGTGCGCGCAGTACAAATTGCTTGAAAAAAAAAAAACTTGATAGCATGCGACTGACGTTATCGCAAAACATGTCGCATTACCAACTATGTACCTAGTGAAACAACTTATAGTAGGACTTATAAAATAAATGAAAATATGTGATATAGAATTTAAAATTTAACCATTTTTACTATGTAATTTTTTTTAATGATAATAATAGGGATATTAAATAGAGTATATTTAACATAATTCTAGACAGGTACAAGATGTATGTTCATGATAAGTAATTGAAACTAGATACGAGACATATCCAGAAAGTAAGAGTACTCAATTTTTTGTATTTTAAATAAAAAGTATTTAAACAAAATTACAGGATATTGTAGGTATACATGTTACTTATTTTTTCCACGTAGTCGCCTTCCTGTTCTATGCAGGTTGTAAGTCATGGCACAAGCTTTTTGATGCCCTCCTCATAGAACTTTCCCGCCATCTCCTTCGTCCACTTCAAGACCTCTTGTTTCACCTCCTCATCTGTTAGAAATTTTTTTCCACCCATGTGAGTCTTCAGGAAGGTGAAAAGATGAAAATCTGAAGGTGCCAAGTCGGGGGAGTATGCAGGATGGTTCAAAATGTCGCAACCAAACGAGTTAAAAACGCCTTGGTGGCGTTGTCGTGCAACATACACACACCCTTCATCAACATTCCCCTCAGTTTGTTTTGAATTGCTCTCTTGAGCTTTTGTAGGGTCTCACAGTATCGTGCTGCAGTAATTGTCTCCCCCTTAGGCACAAAATCAATCAAAATGATCCCTTTTTGGTCCCAAAACACGGTTGCCAAAATTTGTTTGGCCGAAATTGAGGTTTTGAATTTTTTGGCAGATGGGGAACCAGTGTGCCGCCGCTGTGATGACTGTCTTTTTGGCACAATGGAGCTCAGAAAATGCTCACCTTCCAATTCAAATAGCTCAAGAAACTCGCGAGCGCTAGCGACCCGATTCAATTTGTGCTGCTCTGTCACTTGTTTTGGGACCCATCTTGAACACAATTTTCGATGTTCCTGCGTTTGTGTAATTGTTTTATTGTAACAGAGATCTGGAAATTTGTGGAAACATCGCAGACATTTCATCCACTGTCAATCAGCGGTCTTCACAAACAGTTTCCTCGATTTTTTCCACCAACTCATCGGTCACAATTGAAGGTCTTCCACTCCTTTCCTCATCATGAATATTCGTTCTTCATTCATTAAACTCACGACACCACTTAAACATGTTCGTTCGGTTCATAGCACCGTCGCCATAAACAGTTTTGATCCATACGAAAATTTCAGTCAGCGTTTTTCCTTCTGCGAGAAGGAACCTTATGACAGCACGCACCTCGTACTTGGCGGGATTTCTAATCAACATATTTCACAGAAACAGACACAACGAGGCGAGTTTTGCTACTGGCGAGGGTCGCCGGTGCTCATTGTGTTCAGGAGACCCCCCACTACCACTCAATGTTGCCAACTGTTGACAAAAAATTCCCACAGCACGACAGCTCAACAGTACTCTTACTTTATGGACACGCCTCGTAGTTAAAATAATGTAGGCAATATGAAGTTGATGGAAAAGTGCTGTTTACATACATTAACCTGTGGAGAGAATGAGTTATTATGTATATAATTGCTTTTGCAGCTGGCTATCTGTGAAGAGTCAAACATAAAGAAATAATATGTACCCCGAACATGGAGTTTTATTCAATTTGTTGCAATACAGGGAGACACTAAAGTCCTTCCAGCCATGACAAAAATATTAAGAGATGTCGAACTCGATTCCCGCGATTCTTGAAGAATCGTATAATCAAGCATTAAAAACCAGTTACTACAAATACATAACCTATCAACTCTCAAAAATGGTTTAAAATTACTTGATTTATGCCAGTAATTGAATCACTCCTGGAAAATTATTTTGTACGTGAAAATATGAGATGCGGAAATAACCTGAAAATATAGCTGTACTGGCCGTGTTCAAATTCACCATTTAGTATATTAGTATTTAGTAGCTTCAGTTCGGTTGCGATTAGGTAGTTTTGTATTTTAGCAAGTTTTGTTACATACTAAAAAATAGAGGTATGCAGGATCCCGAACTTCAGAAAAAATTTCGGGAATTCATAACTATTTTTTTGTCGGGCAGGAAATTTTTATGTTCAAGTCTGTAGGATGTTCCAACTAAAATACAAGTTTGCTTTCGTGCAAGAAGCTTTGTATTGACTCTACATAGGCGATTATGATTTGATGAATCAAATCTTGTTGAGAAAATTTTGATTCTTCCACCGATTCACAGATTTCAAAGATCGTTACGTAAGCTAAAAAAATGTTTATAGTCATATATCATGTAACATTAACACTATGTATTTATTGCGAAAATTAACTAAAACTGGTTGCAAACTTGCACTATTAGGAAGTTACGGTAAACCGTGCACACAGAATCTGTCTTATATGCGAGTGACATCTATAAGTTGCAAGTATCGATAGCTGGTTAATGTGAGATGCATGTTTTGATATACATAACCTAAAAATTCACGTAAAAATAAGCTAGTGCACGGTAAATGTTTAATTTGCTCCAAATGTTTAACAATTTAACTGAGATCTAACGTGGTGTTTTTCAACATGGGTTTGGTTAAAATGATTCGTAACACGCCAGCAAATTGTCTTTGATTTTCGTTTGGAATGTGTGTTGTGCTCACTCATCGCCGAGACGTTGACAAACTCCAAACGTAGTAAATTTGCTATGAGAAAAAATATAATGACTATACTTACCTACTTTTCATTTTGTTATCAATAGAGGAAATAGCTTTGTTAGCATACAGATTCGGTATGTTGCATTCATAACCTGCCCGATGCGACATGGCTTTGATTGCAGATGTTAAAACTTCCACTGAAAGTTAATTTGAGTAAATTTGTGTCAGTGTGCAGGTATCTAAATGTTATAATGATTACTGTCTTGCAGATATTGATATTTTAATATTTATGTTTTCAGCAGTACAAGATTAGGATATGTTTTATTCCATTGCTCAGTGTCTAATAGGCATACATTTTTTTTGGTAGTATCAATACAAATGAGTTGAATAAACTTGAAAACTGTAGGCCACTATAAATTAATACATATATTTTTTAATTCTTCGACTTCAATTTTCTTTGAAATTCCTTCGCACAATGTAAACTTCGCTTCACATTTAAAAAAAGACCTTCGCATATGCCTAGTTTTTCAAATATGACTAAATTATTTGACAGTTAAAACGTAATCACATGGCAGTGTTTATGTTTACATGTAGCAGAAGGATACGTAATCGGTAACCAAAAGTAGAATGTTAGCAAGGCTTCAAAAAAGTGTAAAATAACCGTGAACGGCTTATTATGTTGCAAAGCAACACTAAAGTCATTGTTGGAAAATGGAAAGACAGTCGTGAAGTGTTGTTTCTCACAACTAAAGTAGTACCAAAAATGGCTGATGTACGCACAAAATGAGGTTATGTTGTTCGGAAACCATCAACCATTGTGCAGCACAATTCTTCTAAGGCTTTTGCTGACCTTTCTGATGTGTATGCTTCCTATGGTTCACCACTTCAAAGAAGCACCAAGTTGTNTGCTGACCTTTCTGATGTGTATGCTTCCTATGGTTCACCACTTCAAAGAAGCACCAAGTTGTAAAGGAAAACAGCATTCAAACTCTTGCGTAACACCTTGCTGGTGGATGCATATATTGTGTTCAACAGAAAATGTAGGAAAACAAGACATTACAGCATTCAGGGAGAAGGTTTTTACAGGATTGTGTGCTTGTTTTGAGAATCATGCTATTGATATTCCTAGTCGATATTGTCTCTTAAAATGGGGCCAAAGTGGGTGCTGTAATATGTGCTACGACAAAATGAAAACCAGTTTTGGAAGAAACCATGCAGTGAAACGAGTGCACACAAACTGTCCTGCCTGTCCAGATAAAAGAGATGTGTAGTGAGTGTTTCTTTACACTAGACAATGTGTACATCCAGAAACCGACAGATATTACAGTTGTGGACTCTTCAAAGACAATTTTGTGGTGTTCTTGGCTTTTGTACTATACAACATGATTTTGAGTGCCAGTATGTTTATTTTATGAACTACGAACTAAAAAAATTAGCTGTGTTCACATGTGGCACACACGGACCTAGCACGAGGACAGCAGAATAGAACACTTAACCTATGTGGGCCATAAATGGACACACGTAAATTAACATAGTACACAAATAAAACAGGTATGGGAGTTATTTTTATGATTATTTAATGCATTTATAAATACAAAAATAAACGGGTTGTGAGGAAAAATGTGTTAAAATAGGCCCAGTATCCAGCATGTACAAATGCCTGAAAAAGAAATTAAATTCAAATGCAAAGCCTTGAATTTTTATTTTAAACAAGCAGTGGTAGTAATGGAAGCTAGACCCCCTTTTGCCCTCATTTCATATTAAGTCGAACTTGGAATATATTAATCCGGATGCATTATTCGAGGATTGCCTGCATTACAATAAAAAAACACATTTATAAGACACTCTTGTTAGAAAGTTCATAATTTTTCACTTAAATGTCACTGAATGTGAAGTTTCTGGCTAGAAGTAACTTGAAACACTCGCTGTATACTTCATTTCACATAAGTTGGCCAGATTTTGACAGTCAGTGTGTGGCAACTTGATGTATTCCAAACAAACAACGTGCCATTTACAAAACCTGTATCAGCTGATGCATGAACGAACGAAAATTAATATTACGTTGGCTATTCCGAGTGCACTGCCGGCACACATCAGGCAAGCAGGAAATACGCGGATAAGAATGAGTTCCTAGATTAATTAATACATTTTATTTTA
>NQII01008306.1:0-33444 GCA_002778355.1 Clitarchus hookeri
AATCACTGCCGGAGCGACATCGACTATAGCATCCCAAACTGGTGTCGGCCTTGGAGCTAGGTTTAGGCAACTGGTGCCTGCAACATGCCCACCATGCACAGCTGCACCCAGCGACCAAGGGAGCCACCGCAGGAGCTATGGCAAGACATTATGCGACTCTCGCATACATCTCTGGAGGGGTGCTACGGAAATGATTCCTTTCAAAATATCAATGTTTNAATGTCTTGCATAAACTTCCTAGTTTTTTTTCCAAGGAAACTTTACCAATAAGTAAGCAATGTGTATTTGCATACCACGCATTATTGATTGCGGGGTATAATTTGTGCATTTTCATATTTTAGAAAGTACTATTTTTTCTTTGCCTAGAAAAAATTATATATTTATTTGTAATCACATACTAATTTTATTTCCTGAGATTACCAAATGTGCCATAATTTCAAGGTTTAAAAATAAGACTGAGTATAAAGTATTTTTTTTTTACTAAGTATAAAAGTTGAGACTTTATTCATGTAGGTTATAATGAGATTTGACAGCAAATGCTTATAAGATTTATTGTTACATTATATTCTATCTTACCCAAGAGCAAATTCTGAATAGCTTTCACATTTAAACATGCTTCACTTGAACCACTAACGATTTGTTACGTTTATATATATTTTAGAATCAGGAATGTTTACAACTAATTCATATTGAAGTTACATAAAGAAAGACAAGGGCCATATAGATTAATAATACTAAGCTATAAAAAATATATGGTATTTGCAAAACTGTAACACCGGACATGCTGACAAGAGTGTGGAACGAGTTTGATCATCGCGTATATGTCGTTCGGGCCACTCGTGGTGGTCACATTGAGCATTTATGAATGTACAGTAAACAAATTTCACGGTTCTACGATTCATTTGATTGGTTGTTTGGTTTTGATATTATATACCTTCAAAGTTGGGGTATTCTTTTATACTCATTCTGTATTTTTTTTCTCCTCTCATATTCTTAAGCAATAACATAGACATATTCGAAAAAATTTGTCATTTCATTGTTATAACACTAGAGCAAGAGATGATTGCATTTTCCTCAAATAAGGTCAACAATGCATCAGAAAGGCACATACTACACTGCTATCAAACAATATAATATGATTCCACCTGTTATAAAAAATTTGTGCAGGAGTGAAGATAAAAAATTTAAACATAACCTGAAGGAGTGTTTAATTTCTAAGCTTTATTACTGTGTTGATGAATTCTTAAACTCCTAATTTCTGCAAACAAAGTATAGTTTGTATCCGTTGTTGGTAGACCGGCACTCACCCCCTGTAAACAAGTAAACTATCTAGGATAAACATGTGCAGGCACATTTGCATGTATTAATATTGTTAACGTGTGCATATGTGTATTACATGTTTTATTTCTTCATTACAATTTAAGTGTATATAGCTTAGGAACTTTGTATAAATATTTTTGATTAATCTTAATATCTGCTTACTTGTATTATAGACTATATTTTATATGTATGTGTTTGTATACGTGTGTTCACTTTGTAACTCCGACATGTTCTACACCCTAAAGCAATTTATGCTCGTTTTTGGGTATACAGAACACAATATTATAAATAAAAAAACCTGTCACTGTTTCAAAACAACGCAAAAAGGAATTAAAGCCATAAATTATATTATATCATGAATAGGAGTCAGAAAACACAAAAGGGTGGTACTTGCAGAAAAACACACACAAAAAGAAGTCAAACAAACACATTTTCCACTTGCATATTGGCAACTACGCCGCAACCACTTACACAAATGTCGCAAACCATTCAAATGACAGCAATAGGAGATACAATACAAGTCTGTGAAAATACATCACCACTATCCAAAATGACACCAGTTATTGATGATCGGAGCTTGGGCCCAAGTATGCCAAAAGTAGAACGCGTTTCATACAAAATCATAGAAAAATGGTGGAATTTAAATTTTATAAAAAAAACAACATTTCTAAGCTTCGACAAGCAGTTAACACAAACAGAAGTGTAATTTTTTTAATGTTTTGGTACACAGTGAAATTAAAATTACTTTACTGGATCTGAATGTCATGCATGTGATGTCAGGAACAACAATGTTGAATATTTCATCACCACACAAACTATAAAATTATTTTCTTATTTTTTTTTAACCAACACTATTGAAAAAAGTGTAAAACTGAGCAATTTTGAAATAGGCCTGCCAATTNGGCACATACTACACTGCTATCAAACAAAATAGGCCTGCCAACTTCAAAATTGTGTGGCCTTGTTTAACTATTTCCATGTCCCCAGCATGCAACACTCACCAGGCAATGTACCAGAGTACAGACTCGGAACTGCAGGAAACACTTTCAGAAACCAAAAAGCTAATTATGATTGGTGATGAAAAGAGTAACCACCAAAAAATGTGGAACATGTCCTAAAATAATGTGTAACACCTTTGTTCCCATGCACAAAAAATTACTAATTGTGAAATAGAAGAATTGTTCCCTTTGAGAGGAAAAATACTACATACTCTATGAATGCTATCCTAATGGAAAATCCCCAATCCTGAGGGACACACCGGGCCTACTTCAAGCTAATGAGCCCACAATTTACAAGGCGACGAATAAAGCAATGGTGTAGTAGTTAGACTACTCGCCTCCGACCAAGGGGAAACAGGTTCAATTTCCGGGAGGGAAACTCCCAGGTTTTCGCATGTTGGAATCGTGCCAGACAATGTCGCTAGTCGCTGNTTCAAAATTGTGTGGCCTTGTTTAACTATTTCCATGTCCCCAGCATGCAACACTCACCAGGCAATGTACCAGAGTACAGACTCGGAACTGCAGGAAACACTTTCAGAAACCAAAAAGCTAATTATGATTGGTGATGAAAAGAGTAACCACCAAAAAATGTGGAACATGTCCTAAAATAATGTGTAACACCTTTGTTCCCATGCACAAAAAATTACTAATTGTGAAATAGAAGAATTGTTCCCTTTGAGAGGAAAAATACTACATACTCTATGAATGCTATCCTAATGGAAAATCCCCAATCCTGAGGGACACACCGGGCCTACTTCAAGCTAATGAGCCCACAATTTACAAGGCGACGAATAAAGCAATGGTGTAGTAGTTAGACTACTCGCCTCCGACCAAGGGGAAACAGGTTCAATTTCCGGGAGGGAAACTCCCAGGTTTTCGCATGTTGGAATCGTGCCAGACAATGTCGCTAGTCGCTGGGTTTTCTCAGGGATCTCCAGTTCCCCCCGCCCATGCATTGCGGTGCCGCTCCATATTCACTTCTTTTCACCCTCATCGGCTCTTACGACCTTGATTTTAAGAGCCGCCCAAATCTCTCCAACCCACAATAGTAAAATAAATTATGATTATTGATTTAGAATTGCAGTTGTTTGGCAAGATAAAAACACAAAGCAGCCGATAAACTTGGCTCGCTACATTTAACTTTGGTGTTATGAGCATGCATAGCTGCTGCAATTCAGAATCACTAAAAATTAAAACATTAAAAAATTCTGAAAATGTGTCACATGAGATTCCAGGCCATACTGCACATGAAACTATGAGTGAGGAAAAGAAACACTGATGAAAATAATTATTTCATTAAAGACTGGTTCACATTAATGCAATATTTCCTCTTAGACTAACCACCAAGGTGTAAGCAGTGAACTCCTGCCAACTCCTCCCCTCAAACACTTAGAAGTCGGGCAGAATGTTCACGGTCCACGACAAAGTCTGCATTCTTCACCTGATGTAACGCCACACACAACCCATTGCTGGCAGTCGAGGGGAATCAAACCGATTGACACTCACCACTGTGACAAACAGAAAATGCATCCATGGTAATTATTCAGAATAGAGACTTTTCTGAAGGAAACGTCGTAGACCCACTAAAGTAACATAGATGGGTTCTGCACAGCTTACCTTTCTAATATTGAGGAGGACATAATGGTAAAATAAGTAGAACGTACTAAATAAAATAGATAAAAGTACGAGCAGTTCGGCCGCTTTGTTTACGTCGGACGCCATGTAAGTGTGCTAACGCCATCTATAGGCTATTTCCGTATATATATTTCCATACATTACACAACATAACCTAACCTAACGAACCCTGACCTAAACCAACCTAATCTAAACTAACCTACGTTAGTGTAGGTTAATTAAGGTTATTTTATGTTAGGTTAGTTTAGATTAGGTTTTGTTAGGTTAGATTAATGTAACATAACGTTAACGTATCATTAACGTAGTGTTAATGTAACATTATGTACAGCAACTTAGTTATTTTCCTCACATTTTTAACCCACAATTTTCCTGATCTTCATAGCCCTTCCCACTATCGTACTTGTGGTTTGTAATGGTATTCTGAATAATTACCAACAAGAATAATACAAGCAAAAAGTAGTATCCTAAACTATATATCGGAGTTACGCTACCTCAAGACAATCTGGCCCGGTTCATGGGTACTTACGTTGTTGAAGACGTTTACCTGTTGACGGCAGCCCGAGGAAGCATTAGACTCCGTGACGCTGTTGCCTGGTGGCAACTCAGCGAAGGCCAGTGTTTCACTGAGGGCGCTGCATTCCTCCCACCTAGCAGCGGCTGGGCAGACTGAGGGGGTTGCCTTCGGATGTCTGCGCAGCCTTAGAATTTGATTGGACAAGCTACTTCCATTTCGAGGATGTTCTGCACAGCTTTGGGGAGGACGACTGTTGCTGAATTTTACTATAAAAGCCCTGACAAACTAAGCAACGGCGGATACTTGGGGGGAGATAACACTACGGGGTTGGTCTCACTTTGAGACATTTAAAATGTAAAAAATTTTTTATGTAGGCCGTATTGGGAAATTTGTGTCAGTTAAGTATTTTGTATTTTATCGTGTATTTTTTTTGTAACCCCTTAAATTTGTATAATGTTTTTAAGTAATTGAAAAATTTTTAATTTAAAAATAAAGTACTATTTTGTACTGCTTTTTCTAAGTAATAATTTGCACCATGTTTCTATTTCATATTTTGTATCTTTTGAGACCTAGGAAGTAGAAAATAAAAAGCAGTTGAGAAGTACCCGGAAATTAAAATTCTAAATGGAAACTAGTTTTTTTCTTTTTTTTTTACCTTCTGCAGTTGCCTTCTTAAACAAAATCAGTATTGCTATTTGATTTGATTTTCCGTCTTTCTTATTTGCCGCCAATTTCTCGCGCATCATGAATGACATGGTTGTGGGCTTGGAGGCAAGTTTAGTGTGTTCTGGTGGTCACTAAGAGAGACTGTTGCAGCTACATTACACGAGACAAACAGAATTTCCATGTTTCAGTACAGTAAAATTTCATTTATCATTCCAAAACTGTCTTCTCAACATTCATTGTCAAAGTATCTACTACAAAACAATGAATGGTGAGGAAGGCATGCGGTTCCCGNATTGTCAAAGTATCTACTACAAAACAATGAATGGTGAGGAAGACATGCGGTTCCAGGATAACAGACAGTACTGCAACTCGATTCAACTGACTTTTGCAAATTGTGGACAGCAAAGGAACGGCTGGGTAAGACGTAACTTTATATAAATTACCTGAAAAGTGTTACAACATTTTGTCAATCAACACAAAGAGGAGTTATTACCAATACAAAAAATTATAAGTTTTGGCTGACGTAGTTTTTAAACATGGAATAAGACCTACACATATATTAGTAGAAGTTAACGATAATTTAGAGAAGTTAAATGCACTGACACAATCTATATTTAAAAGTTTTCAGAGGTATAAAAAAAAAAGTGCATTAAAGTGAATGGTAACAAAATTAATAAACAATAGAATTTAATAGGTTTGAAAGAGATATTTTTTAAATGGTGTACATGGAAATAACATCTCAACAGACCCTTAAGGTGGCCGCCTAGTTGAAGGAATTTTACACGCCCAAGGCCTAAAAGCTTGGGAGCGCTAGGGGCGACAGAGACACATCAGCATCAACTCTCTCATCACCTAACGCACAAAGCACTGAACTTGCGTGCATTATTGCCATCGATACCGTGCCTCTATGAGACTTTCAGCAGAGAACCCACCATATTATGACATAATAAGAACAAAAGGTTTGATGTACGTCCCTACTCCTTTTTAAAATGTTTTGTACCGGAATGCTTATACCTAGAAATGACTGTGAAAACACCCGTTGGACCATTTTCACTATCACAAAAACATGCTTTAGAGAGAAATGGAGGAACTGAAAAACTTAATACAGATGTGTAAAGTTTCTTAACTGCTATTCGTAAGCAGATCTCACTCAAACGTTGGACAATTTTTTTAAATAAAATGTTTTCTGCTGGAGCTCTGCACACCGTTCAGTGGCCTACCAAGGCGGCCACCTTAAAACTGAAGAATATCTCTTCCTTAACATCCAATTTCAAAGCGTAAATCAAATCTAGAATGAAAGATGTACTCATGGAAAAAGTAATTTTAGATCTAAGCTTACCACTACACTTTGACATCACTCAGCCTAAATTAGAATATAGTTATGAAAGGGAAGGTACACTCTCAGTAAATTTTATTTACATTTTATAACCATTGTAACACATCCTCACGACATCTTGAAATGATTTCAGTGGTTAACAAAATTAATTCTCCTGCAACTATACTAGTGTTCTTAACATTTTGCATTGACTGGTGTAGAGTGCTAAAAACTTTTTTGTGACAATTTACAAATAATTTTTTACATAAAAATTCCACAATTTCTTTTGTTTCTAGCCATTCACAAGTATAGCATTTCTTAGGATGAAGCCTGAAATCGAATATACCCTATTTAGGAATGATTAAACAAATTACTGTCTGTTTTCAAATTTACTGTTACATAGCCTTGTACGCTATCCCTTGATCCCTTCAGAATCCACATCCCGTTAATATCTTTACGAAGGGGGTATAATTTCAAAAACCCATCTCTTCACAATTGTTAAAATTTCTCAACACAAATGAGAATAAAAATCACACACAAATTTCCTTTTGTTGCCTTAGTATGAGTATGAACTTGTGTTCAAAAAGTGGCAGGAATAAGCTATTGAAATTTGTTATAAAGAACTTAAAAACTACAGTGAAAAACTTAAAAACTTGAGTAGGTCATGTATGGGCCCTTGTCTGTTGAATTAAAAAATAACCTTATGCAGGTTATGTGTGTGCATGTTGGTGTACGTATGTGTAAGCACTAAGCAAGGTGTTCCAAATTATACATGAATATGTTGTGTGGCATAAATATTTGCGCACAAAAAGTATGTAGCAAATTCGGGTATACTGCAGTGATGATGTACATGAAATGTGTCCACTCGCAACGTTATGCTGTTTAAGACAAAATTAAAAAAGATTTATTACAGCAGCTTTATTTTGCTTGAATAACTAAGCTAATTCATTTTAATATAACCTAAAAAAATATTTCAGTAAAACATATCATTTTTTAAAAATCATTATACCAAAACTTTTAGTACTTTTATTTTGCTGATTTGACATACGAGGGTTGTATTTGAAAAAAAATTACACCGAATTTTACAGTACTTACTCAGGCGCGATTAACATTCGTTAGAAGATACGAATTTCCTACTACATTGCTAAAAAAGCCAACATTGAAAGATAAGTTGTTGCATGTCATGCCGCAAATAGGTAACAGCTAACAGGACTGGAGGTTGTAGAATTTTCTAGAAAAAACCATCATTAACCAGTTTCACAGAAATTGAAAGAAACGTCATGTTGAGCGGAAATGGAGGGTGTTGGCCCTATCCGACCTTGCCGCCAGAGGAAATATCGATTTAATCGCAATTGTGAAAGGAAGTGACGTCAATGTGAATTTCATATATTTTCACAAATATTAACATTTGAAACTGAAATAAAGTACAATTAATATTTGCCTTAATTTATTAGGTGAGTAGAATCGCATAATATTTATTTTCATTCAACGTAAAAGTAATATATGACATCTAGAACATTAGAGAACAACCGATTCTTCGCACAGGAAGTAGTTTTTTTTACCACTCCTCGCATCATGACCTCGAATCTTACAGAACACGAAGTGGAGGCCATTTATACGGCTTGAGCGCGCGGTGCCGGTGTATTTCTTCTGTGGTCTCCTACAGTATGTGATAACTGCAGCCGGTTGCGGATCAAACCTTGATAATCGGCGCAGTTATAAATATTTAAAGGTAAGAAAGGTTTTCATTAGGTTTTTTTAGCTACATACTTCGATTTACTGATTGCTTCCGGAATTCCGTAAGTGCAATAATTCCTTCGGACTTGCTTTTTGTAGTGGTGTTGCCTCGTATTAATGTTTGTTAAGACCAGAGGGTTGTGTGCAGTCTTCAAACGGAGCAATCTTTAGTTTTTTCGTACCTACGTATATTAACTATGTATTTTTAATTGATTGTGGTCTTTGGTAGTTCGCGTGGCTTGTAGGTCTCATTCTGGCACTTCGCGGATATTCTCTGTAAGTTGTGAATATCTGGCTTGATTGTGGTAGCAGTAAGTTTCCGCAAGTCGTGAGCGTGTACTACGGATGATTGGTTTAAATTATGGTAGTGTCGTTTTTTCCCTTTCATGTGTAAAAGGCTTGTAGGCCACTGATGCTATGTCTCAACATAAAGAATTTTTGTTCGAGAGCACTCTTTCGCTCATCCTGGCGAGAACACTGCTTCGCGCCCTCTCCCGCTCTCTGAAACTGAGATAACCACACTCGTTTCTCGCCGTCACGAAGATAACTGATGTTACAAAGGCGGGAAATCATGTTAAGCTAAAATCGCATTATAGATATTGTAAATAATTTGTGTTCAAAATAATTGAAAAATGATTATAGCAATTNGCGGGAAATCATGTTAAGCTAAAATCGCATTATAGATATTGTAAATAATTTGTGTTCAAAATAATTGAAAAATGATTATAGCAATTCTAGAATAATTATTACCGTATAAAATACTATTATTTCTGTTTTTATATATTAGTTACGTTGCAGCAGTGACAAAAATGACTTGCCAGGAATCGTTATTTACATTTATATATACGCGTTACGCAAGTTAATTTGACTAAAGCAGTTGAAAATGTTCACATAGTCAAATTGCGATGTGATTTTGGCCTAGAAAACTACTATAACTTTAAACATGGAAATGGTAGACAAAATGATGCCTGGTCAGACGGCGCATTAGCTAGTATAAAACTTTGTCTCAATTGGAATTGGCTCGGAGTGCTCTCGCGATGTCATGACGGGAATGAGAGTGCGCTTTGGTCGTTACGATTCGTAGAGTGCGAAAGAAAAAGAGCGCGAAGTTGTGTACTCTCGCACACTGACCACGTGCAATATTTGTTTGCGTAATTTCTGTGTTGGAATAAGGTTATAGCAGCTTTCAGAGCCGAAACCTTTTCGCATTTTACCTGTAAGTGAATAATTTCAACAGTTTTAAACAACGAAATGACTTATCACGTATTTATAAGAATATAAATACCTATATTTGAGTGGGTTTTTTTTTGTCACTGCTACAGCATGACTAATACGTAAAGTATTTTATGCGGTAACTATTTTGGTATAGCTATGGCTACGACTGTAGCTTAACCTGAAGCAGTGCTCTCGCCGGGCTTTGCAGAAGCATACTAGATCGAAAGAGTATTCTTTAAATTGAGACGTGGGCTCTATGCTCTTACTTGTGCCCTCTGGCGAATTGAGACAAGTCATAGTCGCGAGAGCGCTCTTTGGGCCAATTGAGATGTGGCAAGAGATGCAGTGATTCTTACGGGGGGGGAGACTGAAAAGTAGCGAGCTCTGTCCATTGTATTGTGCTCGGTTGTAAGTTAAGAGTGAAAAAGTGGGGGGTTATAAGGGAATTACGTTAAAAGAAATGTGTAAAATCCCCGTGCAGGATAGTTTGATGGCTAAGTAAGATATAGCTGTTTAACTCTGAACGTTTCAGCTGTATTCCTGTTGTAACAGTTTGATTTCTCAAAAGTTTTATTGTGAATAATTGGCCTGTGGTGGTTTGTTGGAGTGACGGAAGGGGGTTATTGTTGCAGATGCCGGAGGAAATGCAAGTGAGCGAGGCTGGGGACAAGCGCGATGCGGGCGAGCTGGAGACCTTCGCCTTCCAGGCGGAGATCGCCCAGCTCATGTCGCTCATCATAAACACCTTCTACTCCAACAAGGAGATCTTCCTCCGAGAGCTGATCTCAAATTCATCTGATGTAAGTATCTGTGGCAGTTGGGTATTATGACTTAACACCAACATTGTCTTTTTTTTTTGTGTGTTCTTTATTAAAAGTTGTTTAAATATTTGCTTGAAAGTTCAGATTGGTAAGTGTTCAGAATGAATAACTTATTTGTTTGGCATAGTTTGTAGTCTAGAAATTTCATTTGCAAGTTTCCAACACTAGGTGCATTCTGCAGGGCCAAGTGTGAGCCCATTTTACATCAGTATTGTGTAATAGGATGTTTAGAAAGTTTCAGTTCATAATCTATTTTCTTCCATAATCATATCACATTCATCCTGCAGCATCTCTGCTGGTAAAATACTTTGCAAATGAGAGCAGTTGCAGGTTACATAGTATGTAGATTTTTCACTCTGTCAAAATTTAGTCTCTTATGAAATGCAGTGTACCATTAATTTTTAGAACTTATGCAGGGAATTGAAACTAAATTTAGAAAAAGAAAGGTGTAACTACCTTTGCCTTAATTCAAAATGGTAATGCAACAGACCTGCCTTGTGCTAAATGGAATAGGCAATACATGTTTTTTTTTTTTTTGACATCTGATATATTTATTCTATTTTGGCTCTTACAGGCTCTGGACAAAATCCGGTACGAGTCTCTTACTGATCCTTTGAAGCTTGATTCTGGGAAAGATCTGCTCATCAAGATTGTGCCAAACAAGAATGACAGAACCCTCACAATCATTGACACGTAAGTGTTCATATTGTACTTGGGCCTAGATTGGTATAAGCCAGGACTATTCAATGCCACGTGCACCCTTTACATTTTAAAAAGGTCGGCCTGCTAACCTAAGTTTTTTGGTGATGCTTATTGGTTTTGCTAGGGTAAAATTTGTTAAAAAAAATTCATTTAATTAATCTTTATTTAAATTTTTAATAGTGTGAGGGAAGATATAGTAAAGAAGTGTGGCCATTGAAGCATTGTAATAATTTTAAGTGGGTAAAACTATCTGAATGTCCCTGGTATAGGCTTCTGTTAGTCGGCCTGCGCATGATCAACTCCACTTCTCTATTTGTATTTGGCTGTATGTAAAGTGAATATTGCCATTTGGAATGTTCACTGCGTCCAGGGCTGCCAAGTACTACAGATTGTCTGTGGTTTGCAAGGTTAACCCATCCTCTCTATTGAATTGTGGATGCTGCTAAAATAAAAAAAATTTTTTTTAGTTTTACATAATAAGTTTCCCTGCACCATGTGTTTTTTAAGGTATACTAATGATTATTAGTGTTTAAATCAAATTCTTGGCAGTTGAAAAAATTGTAAATATTGGAATAAATAAATGTCTGGCAAAATTGGTAAAGAAACTTAATATTTAACCATGTGCTGTAGTGAAAACATCTTTTGTTTTGAGGAATAGATGTGGTTTCAGCCGAGTCAATTTTCAATAAGCGAGATTTGAAAGTATCAAACGTAAATTATAGTAGATATTAAAATGGATATGTGAATTCTGATAGGGCACCAAAAGTTTCAACCAAGACTTGGAAATATAGACTTTTAAATTGTGTAGTGTGCCAAATAAGTTTCTTAGGATATTATAAACCGAATGTACAGTGATTATTCTGTATTCCATATCCAAATCGCTCAAACACATTTCATATCGGATGCAAAATTTCTCCGTGTGTATCAAACCTGCCTGCAATTACCCAGTTTTGACCACAGGTTTCTCTATGCGTATCCACATGAGAAAATGACTTGGATCAAAAAGTGGGGAGGGGGGGTTGCATATCCAAACCGTAAGGTGGAAATTGGTACTTTGCTTCATTTGTTCAGACCCACGTATCCAATTCCCCCGGGGAAAATTTCGACAAACCCCCAATTGTTTCCCGTGGTGTACCCGAAACGAAACAATTGGTAACTTTTCTAAACTGTTTCCTGTGGCGTATCCTGGTGTGGAAAGTGGCTCATTGCTAAAAAAAATTTCCTATTGTGTATCCAGAAAAAATTTAGTACCCAGCGATCTTAAATTCAATAAGTTTTACTGATTAAAAAAACTACTAATTTACTAAACTGATGCAAACAGCTACTCACTCACCCTTGCCTGTATCTGAAAATGAAAATATACTTGTTTTTTTTTACGAGTGCATTCATTTGTTGCCCGTACTGGTGGTTCTTTTTCCAAATGTTGTTCCTCACCGAACACCAACTCAGTTTGATGTTTTGCGTGTGTACTCTTAAAGCCTCGCCCTGCCTCAACTTCAGTTTGTGTGCAGTGGAATAGTAATCGCCCAAAACAAATTCCTTCTGGTGATTTACTTGCAGGTGATTATAGCCATGCATGTCCTAGTTACTGTAAAATCACCAACAGTCTGAAATTGTCGTGCCCGGCACAATCCATTCACAAATACATTTGGCTAAGGTTGCAGTGTTTACTCTTCTCCACCGGCACCAGGAAGAAATTAGTAGGGTCACCTCTTCACACCGCTGAAACCTCACTGGCAGTGAACTTCATGTCGTTTTAGGTCTTTGCGCTTACCCAATTTTGATTTGTCTATCTCTACTATTTTACCATGCCTGCCAATTTGTTTCATGTAAGTTATTGCACTTGGCTGCAGAAATTCGACTAGGCGACTACTGTCTTGCCTGAGCATTGAAGTTAGTTTACTAGTCTGCTGTCTGGAATACTTGATCTGGAACCACAAACCCAACTCTTATCTTGCCCAGCAATAAATTTGAGTCTCCCATGTCCACGAGCCTGGCTTCGCCTTCGCTGCATCGTCTGCACCATATCGATGGTTTGAGGGTGTCGTGCTCGGCAAGGAATGAATAAGTCTGTTTCAGAGCATTCAACGTGGTGATTTTACACCCCGCACATGCCATTGTATGTTTTCCGGTTTGGTACAAATCTAAAGTAAAGATTACAGTTTTAAATCTTTTTAACGTCAATGTGCTATTTTGTTATGGATAATTGACTAGTTTCTACTAATAGCATATAAAGTTTACTTTGATGCGGTTGTAGTGTTGCTAGTGTTATTGAGCATGGCAAAAATCTTTTCATTGTGCACACTTATTATTTATTATTTTTTGTTACAAAGTAAGAGTTAAGTGCGACAAAATCAACACGTTATTTCAATTACGTAAATAAGACTGAATGCAGGGCAGGGAGACATAAGCAACAGTATGTGTTTTATGTTTATTCGTAGTACTTGTGCAGACTTTGTATGCCTTGGTGAGTAGTTCCACGTGTGGGCATACTTTGTTTGCCAACACTTTTAATTGATTGGGGCATGCAATTTTTGGCGATGCTTCAGACAGTTTCATTTATTTATATTGGAAAATTTTCTGTGGGCATGGATTCCACTGTAATTTGGTACATATTAAAAATTTCATGTAAAAATGAAATGGCTGGAGCGTATTGAAAGTTTGACATTGAATCAAACTTGTTGACAGTAGATAAAATATTTTTAAATTCTAACTTGAACCATTCTGCATCTTATTGAATCAAAGCCAAAATAACACTTGGCTATAGTTGATATGCAAAGTTTGCATTATGCCCATTGTCTTTAAATAAGCTCAAATTAAAAACTTTTTTTACCACTACATTAAAAATCGGAATTCTAACCCATTCTGCATGCTCTCATTTCCTAGTATAGGCCCTTTGAATGGTACAAAAACATGTAATGTTCAGCAAAATTGATAACAAATGTGTGTAGCAGGAACAAGGCTGTTGGCAGTGTGAATGTGCAAACACAAGGCATAGTTAAATTACATTTGGGTTAAGAGTGCAATTAAATGTTGAATCTGTGTTTATATGTATCTTAGTGTTGATGATAGTGACCACACCACCATAGATCAGTATAAAACTACATGGAATGTTGTGATGCCATTTTGCTAATCACTGCTTCTGTCTCCACTCGTAACCTTTGCCATTAAATTATTGGAAGAGTACAGAGCACATGCAAGTTGGCAGCAGTGCAATGTAGCGAATACAGTGAAACCTTGTTGGGAAGTTCCCACTTCAGAAGTATTCATGCTCAATAAGTTTTGGACCCTGTCTATAAACTGGTGTAATTTGACCCTTTTTAAGAAGTTTACCTGTTTAGTAAGAATTATTTTTTTAGTGAAAGTTCATTATAAGTTAGTGTTTGTAAATTTTCAAACAGAACTGTTCAATTTTTAACAGATCTAGCNGTGGTGTACCCAAAACAAACAATTGGTAACTTTTCCAAACTTTCCCGTGGTGTATCCTGGTGCGGAAAGTGGCTCATTGCTAAAAAAATTTCGTATTGTGTATCCAGAAAAAATTTAGTACCCAATGATCTTAAATTCAATAAGTTTTACTGATTTAAAAAACTACTAATTTACTAAACTGATGCAAACAGCTACTCACTCACCCTTGCCTGTATCTGAAAATGAAAATATGCTTTGTTTTTTTTACGAGTGCATTCATTTGTTGCCTGTACTGGTGGTTCTTTTTCCAAATGTTGTTCCTCACCGAACACCAACTCCATTTGATGTTTTGTGTGTGTACTATTAAAGCCTCGCCCTGCCTCAACTTCAGTTTGTGTGCAATGGGATAGTAATCGCCTAAAACAAATTCCTTCCGGAGATTTACTTGCAGGCGACTATAGCCATGCATGTCCTAGTTACTGTAAAATCACCAACAGTCTGAAATTGTCGTGCCCGGCACAATCCATTCACAAATACATTTGGCTAAGGTTGCAGTGTTTACTCTTCTCCACCGGCACCAGGAAGAAATTAGTAGGGTCACCTCTTCACACCGCTGAAACCTCACTGGCAGTGNCCACCTCTACACACCGCTGAAACCTCACTGGCAGTGAACTTTACGTCCCTTGAGGTCTTTGCGCTTACCCAATTTTGATTTGTCTATCTCTACTATTTTACCATACCTGCCAGTTTGTTTCCCGTAAGTTATCACACTTGGCTGCAGAAATTCGACCAGGCGACTACTGTCTTGCCTGAGTATTGAAGTAAAACACAATAAATTTGAGTCTCCCATGTCCAAGAGCCTGGCTTCGCCTTCGCTGCATCGTCTGCACCGTATCGATGGTTTGAGGGTGTCATGCTCGACAAGGAATGTGTTTACATCCAGCGAGAAATAAGTCTGTTTCAGAGCATTCAACGTGGTGATTTTACACCCCGCACACGCCATTGTACGTTTTCTGATTTAAAACTTTTATTTTTAAAGTAAAACTACCCTTGGATACGCGAAACGAAACAATTGGCTTTAACTGGGATATGCTAAATGGAATTCGGCCGGATACGTGATGGTACAATAAATTGTAAAGGAAACAATTTGACTAGATGCTACACTCAGTTTTACTTTGGGTTTACCATAAGGAACAATTACCAAATGTATTTGCTATAAGTGAAACTGCGATGCCTTGCATTTACGAAAGTAGTAAATGACATACTCTGCATCATCAAAGTTAAACTGAAATTGTTAGGAATGGAAATGAGTTTCATCCATGCTAATGGAAATCTTTAATTTTCAGTAAAAAAAATTGCTGACTTGCTAATATTTCATAAACTGTGTGGTAGAAAGATCTGTTAATTGATTTTTAAAAGATGCTCATTTTACTGTAAACGGTCTGTAATTTAACATTTGCAAGTTTTATTGCATTTGTGTTGCTGAACTATCGTAGTTAAGTTATTGATCATGTGGAACTCACATTTCCCCTTTTAGCTCTATAAATTAAAAATGTTAGCGACTGTTAATTTGACATTGGGAATGGGTCTGTTACATTTTGGTTCTAGTATTTGTTCTTGTTTTTACAAATTGATTCAGAGTTCTTCCGTAAAGTGTGAAAATAGATCTTTAAAGATTTGGTTCACTTGTCAACTACTACATCCAAATTTTCAAGGAACGAAGATTTTGTTTCCCAGTGAAAACTTTGCATTAGATTTCCATCATAAATAAATACTGTTGTGTTTCAAAAGCCTTAAATTGCTTGTCTCAAGGGAATGAAACTACTATTTGTATTTAAAAACTAAATGTTTGGTACAATTCTAAAGTAAAGATTACAGTTTTAAATCGTTTTAACGTCAATGTTTCTACTAATAGCATATAAAGTTTACTTTGATGCGGTTGTAGTGTTGCTAGTGTTATTGAGCATGGCAAGAATCTTTTCATTGTGCACACTTATTATTTATTATTTTTTGTTACAAAGTAAGATTTACGTGCGACAAAATCAACAGGTTATTTTGGAAGCGTTATATTTCGTAAATAAGACTGAATGCAGGGCAGGGAGACATAAGCAACAGTATGTGTTTTATGTTTATTTGTATTACTTGTGCAGACTTTGTATGCCTTGCTGAGTGGTTCCACGTGTGTGGGCGTACTTTGTTTGCCAACACTTTTAATTGATTGGGGCATGCAATTTTTGGCGATGCTTCAGACAGTTTCATTTATTTATATTGGAAAATTTTCTGTGGGCATGGATTCCACTGTAATTTGGTACATATTAAAATTTTTATGTAGAAATGAAACGGCTGGAGCGTATTGAAAGTTTGACATTGAATCAAACTTTTTGACAGTTGATAAAATATTTTTAAATTCTAACTTGAACCATTCTGCATCTTATTGAATCAAAGCCAAAATAACACTTGGCTATAGTTGATATGCAAAGTTTGCATTATGCCCATTGTCTTTAAATAAGCTCAAATTAATAACTTTTTTTACCACTACATTAAAAATCGGAATTCTAACCCATTCTGCATGCTCTCATTTCCTAGTATAGGCCCTTTGAATGGTACAAAAACATGTAATGTTCAGCAAAATTGATAACAAATGTGTGTAGCAGGAACAAGGCTGTTGGCAGTGTGAATGTGCAAACACAAGGCATAGTTAAATTACATTTGGGTTAAGAGTGCAATTAAATGTTGAATCTGTGTTTATATGTATCTTAGTGTTGATGATAGTGACCACACCACCATAGATCAGTATAAAACTACATGGAATGTTGTGATGCCATTTTGTTAATCACTGCTTCTGTCTCCACTCGTAACCTTTGCCATTAAATTATTGGAAGAGTACAGAGCACATGCAAGTTGGCAGCAGTGCAATGTATCGAATACAGTGAAACCTTGTTGGGAAGTTCCCACTTCAGAAGTATTCATGCTCAATAAGTTTTGGACCCTGTCTATAAACTGGTGTAATTTGACCCTTTTTAAGAAGTTTACCTTTTTAGTGAAAGTTCATTATAAGTTAGTGTTTGTAAATTTTCAAACAGAACTGTTCAATTTTTAACAGATCTAGCNTTTTTAGTGAAAGTTCATTATAAGTTAGTGTTTGTAAATTTTCAAACAGAACTGTTCAATTTTTAACAGATCTAGCACTGAACTTCTTAGCAGTTCTTCGTGCAGACGCGATGTTTCTTCCTGCTCCATTCTTCTTCCCCTCCCAAATTTGCGGAGAGGTGGGAGGGAGTTTGTTGCCTACCAATCAGCGTACTACTTCACTCATTGTCTCTCTTTCATGCACACAAACCCTGGATATCACTGAAAAATTCCCTCCCTTCTCCCTTTGCCTCCAGCCTCGACTCCGGTCTCTTCCTCCTCGTCTCTCCTTGCTAGCCGCTACCTCTTCTACTGTCTGGCCCCCTACATGCCCCAATTTTTGCAACCTGTTTCTCGCCACTCCTACATTATCTTTCAGCGTTTCAATTTGTGTCCTTACCAAAGTTAACAATCAGTAATGTAACCTGAACTGCACGCATGACTGTTCAGTCCTAGTGTCAAGGTTAAGTGTAGGTCGTAGTGCCATTCCACTGCCTACAGCAGTCACGTGCATCCTCAAAGTTTACATCACTGTAATTGTTTCTTGCTGGCATTTGCTAATTTGTACATGTCTAACAAATGTATTAATCAAAGATGACTTAAGACTGCTGGTACCCTCCCTCCTTCTGTTTTGCAGTAGTGTTAACCAATATGAAATTTTGCTTTCAGTGGCATTGGCATGACTAAGGCGGACCTTGTCAACAACCTGGGAACCATCGCAAAGTCTGGGACGAAGGCTTTCATGGAGGCTCTCCAGGCAGGTGCAGATATCTCCATGATAGGTCAGTTTGGTGTGGGATTCTACTCTGCCTACCTGGTGGCTGACAGGGTGACAGTCTCGTCGAAGCACAACGATGACGAGCAGTACCTGTGGGAGTCTTCGGCTGGTGGATCATTCACGATTCGCCCTGACCCTGGAGAGCCCATTGGCCGTGGCACGAGGATCACCCTACACATCAAGGAAGATCAGGCTGAATTTTTGGAAGAGCGCAAGATTAAAGAAATTGTGAAGAAACATTCCCAGTTCATTGGCTACCCCATCAAGTTGCTGGTCGAGAAAGAACGTGACAAGGAGTTGAGTGATGATGAGGCAGAGGAAGAAAAGGATGAAAAGGAAGCTGAGAAGGAAAAGAAGGAAGGTGAAGAGGATNGTTGAGTGATGATGAGGCAGAGGAAGAAAAGGATGAAAAGGAAGCTGAGAAGGAAAAGAAGGAAGGTGAAGAGGATGAGTCAAAGCCAAAGATTGAAGATGTAGGTGAAGAAGATGATGAGGGCAAACAGAAAAAGAAGAAAAAAACTGTAAAAGAGAAATACACTGAAGATGAAGAGCTGAACAAAACTAAGCCAATTTGGACACGCAATCCAGATGACATTGTCCAGGAAGAGTATGGCGAATTCTACAAATCTCTAACAAATGATTGGGAAGACCACCTCGCTGTAAAACATTTTTCTGTTGAAGGCCAGCTGGAATTCAAGGCCTTGCTGTTTGTACCTCGCAGAGCACCATTTGACCNGTAAAACATTTTTCTGTTGAAGGCCAGCTGGAATTCAAGGCCTTGCTGTTTGTACCTCGCAGAGCACCATTTGACCTCTTTGAGAACAAGAAGCGCAAGAACAACATAAAGCTGTATGTGAGGAGAGTCTTCATTATGGATAACTGTGATGATTTGATTCCAGAGTACTTAAACTTCATTAAGGGTGTAGTAGACAGCGAAGATCTGCCACTAAACATTTCTCGAGAGATGTTGCAGCAGAACAAGATCTTGAAGGTGATTCGCAAGAACTTGGTAAAGAAGTGCTTGGAGTTGTTCGAGGAGCTGGCAGAAGATTCTGACAATTACAAGAAGTTCTACGAACAGTTCAGCAAGAACCTGAAGCTTGGTATTCACGAGGACAGCACAAACAGGAAGAAGCTATCTGAGCTGCTGCGCTACCACACATCCTCCTCGGGAGATGAAGCATGCTCTCTCAAAGATTACATGGCTCGAATGAAGGAAAATCAAAAGCATGTCTACTACATTACGGGAGAGAGTAAAGAGCAGGTGGCCAACTCTTCATTTGTGGAGAGGGTGAAGAAGCGTGGCTTCGAGGTTGTGTACATGACTGAACCTATAGATGAGTACGTGGTCCAGCAGATGAAAGAGTTTGATGGGAAGCAGCTGGTGTCTGTCACGAAGGAAGGTCTGGAGCTCCCGGAAACAGAGGAGGAGAAGAAGCAGAGAGAGGAGGACAAGGCAAGGTTCGAGGGACTTTGCAAGGTGATGAAAGACATCCTGGACAAGAAGGTGGAAAAGGTGGTGGTGAGCAACCGCCTGGTAGAGTCTCCTTGCTGCATCGTGACGTCTCAGTACGGTTGGACGGCCAACATGGAGAGGATAATGAAGGCACAGGCGCTGAGGGATACATCGACGATGGGTTACATGGCTGCGAAGAAGCACCTAGAGATCAACCCAGACCACCCGGTGATGGAGACGCTGCGGCAGAAGGCGGAGGCGGACAAGCACGACAAGGCTGTGAAGGACCTGGTGATGCTGCTGTTCGAGACTGCGCTGCTGTCATCAGGGTTTGCGCTGGAAGAGCCCCAGGTCCACGCGGCCAGGATATACCGCATGATCAAGCTTGGTCTGGGTATAGACGACGAAGATATACAGGTGGCGGAAGAGGAAAAGACTGCAGATGTGGAGATGCCCCCTCTGGAAGCGGAAGGCGAGGATGCTTCTCGCATGGAGGAAGTGGACTAAGTTTGCCTGCTTTGGCCTCCATTAAAAGACAGTTTAAACTGTTTGTCTCTTACAGACTACTTAAGAAGATGCTGTGCATTTCTGTTCCATGTTCTCGTTTAGTGATATTTATTGCGTAAGTTATTAGAATATGTTGTAGAGTCTGTGAAGTATTAAGAAATGTTAATTTTTGTTTTTATGTTTTTAATATTTTCAAAGTTTGTAGATGCAAGTTTTTTTACTGTCTGAATATTCCTATATTGCAATAATCTATTCCAAATTCAAAATGTATCTAGTGTAGAATCAAGTCATTTGTCTAAATTTTGCTGTTCAATATGAGGAATTAATAAAGTAGTCAAATTAAATTTGTCTTTTCACTGAAATCCTGTGCGCTTGCGTACTTCATAATATAATTGCAATATTATTTAGCTAGAGCAGTACAGTGTTTGCAATTGCGAGTGTTCATACATTTTTGATTGATTTTATAGTTTAATAATTTTTGCCATGACAAAGATAACAAATGTGTGAATACAACATAGGAACAGTAAACAAAAAATACAGTATCATGTGTACAAATGATTACATCGTTCTTGCATAGTCTGATCATTGAAGCAATCCAATGAACTGTAAAAAGAAATAATGGTAAGTACATTGAATTGGGGAAAATTGCATACATTTTTATTAGTTTTTCTGCTGATATTAATGTAGCAGTATTGTAATTTATTTTGTTTATCCTGGTCATAACTCTGGATGTCAAAACAGAACCGTATGAAATAAAACTTATGAAAGGTGATTGGGGAGGGGTAGTAACTAAGAATGTGAAGTGTTTATGCTGGGACAGAAATGTGATTAGCACATATCTGAGACAGCACTTACCTAGTCAAATCTTGGGAAGTGTTATAATACTGTTGGTGTTAAGGGTAAATATTTTCCTGCAGGTTAAGTGGGTTTGTACTCTTTCTTCAGCCTAATATTTAACCGAGGTGTTTTACATAATCAAGTAGTATTAGTCTTGGGGAAATTCATATGTGGGTAATCTTGGATGCCTATGCTACTAGCTATTTTTTGTAAATTAACTTGCATGTTAACGTGTGCAAGATGACCTTATCACCAGTCAGATATTCAGTAGTGCTTTGTGCTTTATGGTAGACAGGAACAAGACTACTACACATGCCACTTTTCACTAAAATTAGCCCGAGATAAATATTTTTATCTTGCTTAAGTAATTTGGAAGTCCTAGAAGCTACCTACTTGAAAATCTTTCCAAGAACTATATGAACCATGAATTTTACGCTAAAACATTCAGAATGTTAATAATTAAACAACCCTTCAGACATCTTATAGGAGGATGTAGAATAGGCCAGACCTTAACACTCCGGTTTTTGCAGAGGCTCCACATTTTCTAGGTTGTCCCTAGCCCAAATTTTTCACCAATATGTGATGTCTTCTATTCTGTTAGGTCAAGCAGTGAATGTAATAGATTATCGCTCATGCCATGGTGAAACCCTAACTTGATTTGACTTGTCTTTCAATGACTTTGAAGCAAAATGTGTGTTGCATAATTTCAAAAATTTTAAAATATATGAAACTTGAGTATTTATGTAGAAAGGGATCTCGGAGAGGTGCCACTTAAGTGTTCCATAGTGTTTGTAGGCATGATATTTCTGNGAGTATTTATGTAGAAAGGGATCTCGGAGAGGTGCCACTTAAGTGTTCCATAGTGTTTGTAGGCATGATATTTCTGTGGCACAGGGGGGTAAAGGTGATGTCCAACATGCAATAAAATAAAGCTGAGTTGTGTTTCATCATTGAACTGAACATTCTGGATATTATTTAGGAAAATGTTTTCCTGACTGCGATAACAAGAACTGTGGAAATGGCATCTGAATTAGGAATTGACAAATAAAAATTATTGAAATTCTGCAAGCTTTCTAATTTTATATTCCTGCAGGTGGCCATGCTTAAGGAAAAGTCTGAATTCCTCTAAAATTAAAGATTTTGANAGTATTTATGTAGAAAGGGATCTCGGAGAGGTGCCACTTAAGTGTTCCATAGTGTTTGTAGGCATGATATTTCTGCGGTAAAGGTGATGTCCAACATGCAATAAAATAAAGCTGAGTTGTGTTTCATCATTGAACTGAACATTCTGGATATTATTTAGGAAAATGTTTTCCTGACTGCGATAACAAGAACTGTGGAAATGGCATCTGAATTAGGAATTAACAAATAAAAATTATTGAAATTCTGCAGGCTTTCTAATTTTATATTCCTGCAGGTGGCCATGCTTAAGGAAAAGTCTGAATTCCTCTAAAATTAAAGATTTTGANGCTTTCTAATTTTATATTCCTGCAGGTGGCCATGCTTAAGGAAAAGTCTGAATTCCTCTAAAATTAAAGATTTTGAGGCAGTTATTTTTTGTATGCATAATTCTGATTTACTTTTGCTTCTGACGTGGGATTGGCTGTGCAGTTCAAAAAATTCTCCAGAGCGTACATCGATAAATAATTTATTGTGAAATGAGAATGACAGTAAAATAACCAGTGCAAATCTTTTCTGCTACTCCCTGGTAGAAAGTGTCTGAATTTAGTTACTAAAGCAGTAGTGAAATTTGTGTTTTCAACTTTTATCAGTATACAAGTTGCGTCAATGTTAGCATATCTTATTTTCAAAGCATTAGTTTTGTTGGATTGAAGATCGATAAACAGAACAGTTCTTGCAATTGTAGTGTGATGCAGTTTTATTTTTATTATTTATAGATTTGCTAGGTCTTTATGGGTAAAAATTCTTAATGTATTTCTAAATGAGTAAAATAATTTAATTTTTATTTTATTCATGTGCCCAACAATCGAGAACTACGGAATAGAATTTATTTTATTTGCGAGAAGGGATTCAACAAATGTCTAAAAGATTAATGCTGTTTGTTAAATATACAAAACCAGTGTTTCCTACCCAGGACTCTCAATGCATAAGAACTACTTACTATGCACTATAAACACCCCTAATTTCTTGTCGTTTCGTATTAAATACAAGTTTAAATATAATTTTAGATAAAAATACAAGTAAATAGTTAAATTTAACCACAAATATNGTTTCGTATTAAATACAAGTTTAAATATAATTTTAGATAAAAATACAAGTAAATAGTTAAATTTAACCACAAATATGGCATATTTAGGAAACAGCCAATTGCATTATAGATGGGGTGATTTTTCAAAGGTTCGATCAATAATAATACTATCATCTTCAAGGAATTAATGTCTTTGAATGGAAAAATGTGTTGCCTTACTTTAAAATGCAGAATGAAAACAAATTTTTACATTTGTAAATTAAGGCTGTCCTGGAATTTTAAGTATAATAACTTTNGTTTCGTATTAAATACAAGTTTAAATATAATTTTAGATAAAAATACAAGTAAATAGTTAAATTTAACCACAAATACGGCATATTTAGGAAACAGCCAATTGCATTATAGATGGGGTGATTTTTCAAAGGTTCGATCAATAATAATACTATCATCTTCAAGGAATTAATGTCTTTGAATGGAAAAATGTGTTGCCTTATTTTAAAATGCAGAATGAAAACAAATTTTTACATTTGTAAATTAAGGCTGTCCTGGAATTTTAAGTATAATAACTTTAATTGACCACATCTTAAAATGACAAAATAACGTTTCAGAATTTTTTTAAAAATATAAATTAGTGGGTCCATTCCTGGTTTGATTTTTTCCAAAAAAAAAAAAAAAAAAAAACACAGTAAACCTTGGCTTTGTCATGTGAACATGTAAAAAAAACTATGGATAGAAATCGAATAGTTGAATGAATAAGTTTTTCCAACAAATACAAAACAATGAATTTTTTTAATCTGAAGTACCACAAAAGATTAAGACAGTATACAAAACGTAAACTTTCGCCACAAAAAAAAAGATACAAGTTTTCAGACACTAAATTTAATTAGAATACACTGACATGGTAATATTAGAAGTTATGAATTTTTGCATTTTGAAAACAATGTAAATTCACATATTTTAAATACATAACGAACTGGGTATCCCATTTATTTGCAAGTATACCACCAAACATTTTTCTTAGAAGAAATGTGTAACGTAGTTTGTGATGACACAGGAATCAGCCCTAAACATGTGCCTCTTACATAAATGCTTTGCAAATGGCTGCCTATTACTATTATAAAAAGGCTTAATGTATAGGGAAATGTATCAGTCTGTTTTAGGTTGTGAGTGTTGAATATAGTGTGAAATTGATGTTTCTATCTCAATAAGTGCCTAAATTATGGGTAATTATGCTTTTGAAAGGACATAATGCACCATATCACATTTGTTGGGCTAGGTATCGACCTGATATGCTATAAGTTAAACATTTATCCATCTCCAACATTTGCTAAAGACTACCAACAATGTCAAATTGGTGGTTGACCTGAGCATACAGTGATTATAACAAGACTTGAGGTAAGGCGACAAATGTCCTATATTCCCGAAACTAGCTGGCTATGTATACTGGGCATAATTACGTTTGAAAAGAAAAAAAAACAGCACACCTATTCGTTAGAAAGTTAAAAATAGTGTCGAACATGGTCGAATAATGAGTTTTTTTGTTAGCACATCAATTTTTAGTGAAGCCACTGGCTCTGGCCATGCCTGCGACAATCAAATAGTCCTCCCTCCCTCTTGACGGTCTGTTGAGATCTTGCAGAACTGTCAGCAGTATACATAACGTGACCATACGTCCCGTTTTGAACGGGACATTCCCGTTGTCCCCGATGAAAGCTTCGGGACGCCCAAATGTCCCGTTTTTATCAAGCGAGCAAAAATATTGATTTACTAATCATAAAAATCATTTCAAAATAGTAAATTTACCTTACAAATTGAAACGTCAGAATGCTGCTTCATCCGTGGTTGTCAAATGACTTCTCGCTCGTATTTTTTTCCGAAGGGCGTGGGGGCGGGCGGTGTGGTTCCCTCCCTCCAACGCACGCATTATTCGTAGATTGTTCTCCAGCGTGAGCGCACGAATCTACTCATACCTACTTACGAGATCGATTTTTCTGAACGTGTTTTTGTGAATCGTGTAGCCTAAACGCAAATGTACGTTTAATGTTAACTTACAAACGAAATATCCGTACATTAAAAAAAAAATACACTCAGTCTCTCTCGGACGTCAGATGTGAAAAATGCCGTACTGAATTTAGTTGGCACAAGGAGGTGTCAGTGACACTGAGCAACATTTAAAATCAGAAAAAAACTGCCACGAATTTTACTCCTACTTAAAATCATCGCCTAATATATAAAAAAAAATTTGTTCTTATGGATAATATACATAAAAAAACATAACTAATAAACACGTATTTTTTTTTTTTTCAATCTACCTACTTGCAAATGAAAACTGACAAGTGTCCCGTTTTGAGAAGGAAGAAAAATGGCCACGTTAAGTATACAGTACAGGTTCCTGCATGCACCCATTGATCGTAACAAAATCTGACTGGAGTTTTAACATCTTTAATTATGTCATGCCATACACCCTGTTTCTCACAGCCCTATTACCTGGCTTGCCCTAAACTTAAGGCATGTAATCGTATATTCCGATTTGATTTCATATTCGTATCCGCCTTCGGTATACACGTTAACTTTTATTTGTAAATACATGCACAAGCAACAGTTGTGACCTTAGGCACGAATTAGTTTTTAAGAGTTAAGTCTGGAAATATAGTACTTAAAATGCCTGCTTTGAAAAAAAAAAAATCCTTATTCCATATCTACATCTATAAAAATAGACTATGGCGGTCGAAGTTTCGGTGGGTGGGAAATAACAGGCAGCAATGTTTATAAGAGGACTTAAAAGTACTTTTCCCTACCGCCCTGTTTGTCATCGGAGGCGATGCCGATGTTAGGAATTTGACAACTATAGTTTCTGTGGGTGGGAAATCGCAGCCAACTATGCTTATATGAAGGGCTAAGGTCAGCGTTGCCAGACGTCCCGATTTTTAGCCCAAAATTAAATGTCCCGCTTTTCGGGGATTACTCGTTGGTGTGAGGGGGAGGGGCGACAGGCAAATGTGTTAACTGGCCGGCTGCCCGGTGCAAAGTGAAAGAAAAGCGAGGGCGCGACATTTCTTCTCTTTCACTTTCACTCCTTTGCTATTAATCAATCATTCGTTTGTTTCTATCTATTTCACGATTACGTACGAAATAATACAAAGGTACCTTAATATTGCATTTCTTTATTAGTTTTGTTTGAATGCGTAAGCACTGAGCAGTGATTTTCGTAATTTAATTACGTTAAACAAACAAAAGTAAGCTTTTATTTCGTGTTTTTTTTCCTTAAAATACTGGAATTAATTAAACTGTACATATTAGAATCGTTTAAAGGTGAATAAAGAAGCCGAGAAGAAAGCCAAACTGGTAAAACATCGCCTGACGAAATACAGTACAAATTGGCTGTGTATTGCGGAGTAGAATGAGTATAAAGCTTACTGTAGACTGTGTAAAAAAGAGTTTAGTATTTCTCATGGTGGACTAAATGATGTAGCGAAACACTCAAAAACAAGTACTCACTCGAAGATCGCGAGTTCTCGGGCTGCAAGAAATATAACCAGCTATTTCCAGGCACCAGGCACTTCCACTTCTGATCGTGATCTCGACGGTATTATGTACAAAACGTCAGCCGCAGAAATTACTTTGATATATCACACTGTTAAACATTCGTTAAGCTACAATAGTATGGATTGTTTTTAAAAGTTATTGCCCCTCATGTACGCCGATTCCAAGATAGCTAAGAATGTTAAATGTGGTAGGACAAAGAGTGAAGCAATAGTTTATGAAGTATTGGCGAAAGAAGCTACGAAGGATGCAATACAAAATTTAAAAGAAGATTTATTTTTTTCGATTTCTACGGATGCCAGCAATAAGAGGAAACCGGAAAATGTTTCCGATATGTGTGCGATATTTCAGTTTTGACAAAGGCATACCAAAACAAATTACTAGATTTTGTGGAGAGTAATGATGAAACAGCTGACCAAATAACAAAGGTACTTTGTGAAACGTTGGATAAACATGACTTAAAATTATCGCAAGTAACTTCATATGGCGCTGACAATGCAAATGTATACTTTGGTTCAAATCATTCTGTTTACACGAATCTCATTGTCAAGAACAAAAAAATATTAAAAGCTAACTGTTCAGTTCACATCTTGCATAACATGAGCAAATTTGCATGTGATAGATTAGAGATCGACATAGAAGCTTTCATCTTTAAAATATACGGCCATTTCTCACATTCAGCTAACAGTCGCGCGGAATTGATCGAAAAATATTTTAAACTACGGATATGGAGTGGGCCGAATTATTACGTCACGTTCATACAAAATTTCTGTATCTGTCCTGCGGTTTAGACAGTAATCAAGGTCTGGCTTGCTTTGAAACGTTACTTTGATAAGCCAGGATTATGTGCGAAAGCCATTGAAATGATTTTTCACTCTAAAGAAGAGGAGACAAAATACTTTAGCCTACTTACATTTCGTTCATAATGTGATCAGTGCTTTTGGTACATTAATGAAAGAGTCTTAGGGAAATGATATTGCCATAACAGAAATGTACGAGTCATTATGCCTCTTCCGCTCAAAGTTGACTCAAAGGCAAAAATATTGTTTTTTCGGCTACCAGACGAAACAGACTTTAAATAAATTGGTTGAATCTGAAAAGACCAAAGCCATCGAAGACTTCAACAATTTTTACACAAATTGTCAAACTCATATAGACGAACGTTATAATTTTTCAGATGAAAATATTTTCGCTAAACTAGAATTCATAAACCTGAAAAATGAAGTTAGTTTTCAAATGGTTGAGAATGATGTATCTTTATTAAACTTGACAGGCGTTGTTTCAGTAGATAACTTATATTAAGAATTTAACTTGTTGAAATCGTCCTTGGACGTAAAAGTGGAAAAGTGTAAAGACACCACTGCACAGAAATGGCACCATCTTTAAACAGTTTCCAAAAAATGATACCAAGAATATGTTTAGACTAGTTTCCTTCATATTAAGTGTCCCAACTTCAAACTGCTTTCCCGAGCGCGCTTTTCCCCAAATTGATTTAAAATGGTCGGATGCCAGAAATAAATGCTGAGTACATTTAATGAAACCAGAATTACTCATCCAATTAAATCTGGAGCTAACCTGTGCAGAGTTCAACTGTATTAAAGAAAAAAAGGAAACCTCAAAAAAAGTTATATCTTCAGAGAAATATAAATAAGTAATGTATTACTTATTTATATTCCTAAGACTTAACTACCTTACAGGGTAAACCAGACATTTATTGTTATTACTATAGTAACGTATTTTAATTAAAAAACATTTTCTATTGCTATCTCTCATCATTGTAACTTAATTTGAAACTCAACTATAAGGATAAGTAATAAAAAACTACTGATTATACTTTTTTTGTTACGTCCCGCTTTCAACGAAAGAATCCCGCTTTTTTTTTACTCAAAAGGTTTCAAAATCCCGCTTTACCAGAAAAAAATCAGGCAACGGTGGCTAAGGTATACTTGCCNATAAGTAATAAAAAACTACTGATTATACTTTTTTTGTTACGTCCCGCTTTCAACGAAAGAATCCCGCTTTTTTTTACTCAAAAGGTTTCAAAATCCCGCTTTACCAGAAAAAAATCAGGCAACGGTGGCTAAGGTATACTTGCCCTGCGGTCCTTTTCGTCGTCAGAAGTGGTGCCTATAGTAGTAGTAAATTGTAGGTTCTGTTGCAGGGGCGCGGGACGAGTGACGTGCTGCGGCCATCTAGGATGACATCAACCTCCTGCTGTATCATTCCACCCCGACGGCGGCCAATTTACCAGCCAGTCGAGACGCGAACATAGTGTTTCTGATTGTCTATTGCCGATGGTGGTCATTTTCCCCAGCCAGTACTGGCGGCCATCTTGTTCCCTACATCACGCTCTCACATTCAGTCCTACCTGTCCGACTTCATGCGCTCACATTCTCGCGCGCGACCCCCTAAATCCCTGCTAGGACGCCCCGACTCGCATCACACGAAGGGGTCTCGGCCCCGATTGGCTATTCGAGGCTCTCAAGAGAGTCTCTTCTCTGATTGGCTATGCGAAGCTCTCGAAAGGGTCTCTTCTCTGATTGGCTATGCGAAGCTCTCGAAAGGGTCTCGTCTCCGATTGGCTACGCGAAGCTCTCGAAAGGTTCTCTTCTCTGATTGGCTACGTGAAGCTCTCGAAAGGTTCTCTTCTCTGATTGGCTACGCGAAGCTCTCGAAAGGGTCTCGTCTCCGAGTGAATATGCGAGTGTCTCGAAAGGGTCTCGGCCCCGATTGGCTATGCGAGGCTCTCATTGCGTTCTAAGATAGTAAATAAATTCAAAACATAGGTATAACGAAAAAGGTCGCAAGTGTCAAGTATGTGCTAAGCGCACTTATAAAAAAACCGATAGAAATACAGTCCATAATAGTTATATCAGAGTTGATATCACGCCAAGAATTTTAGTAAACACGTAGAATGCACGTCTCTCTCTTGCACGACTAATGGTTTAAATATGTGTTGTTTCTTATGTGCTTTCGGTTCTCCTGATATATAAATAGTACATATTCAAAATAAGCATATAAATATAGTATTTAAACATGATAAATTGTTAGTTTGTACCGTATAACTGAAATCATCTCGTAAAGGAAAGTGAATGTGTAACTCGACTAGTCTGGCATTCTGGAGCCTGATGCAACTCTCTCTTGGCTAGTGTTCTGTGTCATCCCTTCGCTTGTCGAGACCTGCATGGTGTTCGCGCTGGCCGTCGGCTGTCTGGGAAGGCCCTACAGATTCTCATGATGTTAGTTGATCGCGCGAAGTCGGTCGTGTGCGATGTGTTCCGCCGCTAGTGATGTGTGTGTTGGTTTTTCACTAAATGCGAGGGTTTCGTTTCAGCCGGTTCGTAAGGAAGTCGTTTGCTACTCTGTTGTACTGGTCAGGACGGTCTGGTATTGTATAGCGACGTTTAACACACACAGCGTAGAGCACTCGATGCTTGTGTAATATGTAATTGTGCTGGTTGGTAAGTGCTTATAACTATTTTCCCCTTTACATTTTTTTTCTGCATCAGTCTGTAGCAGTGTTGGCTTACCATACCTGTACTTATCTGCTTCGCAAAAGTTTTTTTTTCGACTAGCATGATGTACAGTGCGCGATGCTCGTGCAATATACATACGTTGTTAAATGCTTATAACTATTTGTTTTATAATTATTTTTATATCCGTTTCCATAAACGCACAGCAGTGATGTTTCTCTTGCGTGACAATTTTTTAAAAATTTATTTTGTTTTGTGACAAGCTAATGAAAACCGTCTCTAGAAGTCGCATAATGCTTATCTCAAATGTATTGCATTCATTTTTGTGGTTAGTCCTTGTGATCATTCGTTCTTTCTCGTGTCGATTTGCATTCTACCTGTTTACTTAACTTCTTGGTGTGATATCAACACTGATATAACTATTATGGACTGTAGCACCATTGTTTTTTTTTATAAGTGCGTTTAGGTCATAATTGACACTCGCGACCTTTTTCGTTGTCGGGGGTGATGCCTTTGTTTTGAATTTGTTGACTGTATCTTAAATGGTTCGGAAATTACAGCCAACTATGATTATAAGTACGCTTATGGTATATTTCACCCTGTGGTAATTTTCTTGTCGCAGGTGATGTCTATGTTACGAATTTGGTAGCTGTATCTTAAATGGTTCGGAAATAACATCCAACTATGCATAAGCATGCTTAGGGCATATTTGACCTTGCGAAAATTTTCGTTGTCGGTGTGATGTCTATGTTATGAATTTGGTGACTGTATCTCAAATGGATCGGAAATTACAGTCACCTATGCTTTAAGTTTGCATAGGGCATAAATGACCCTGCATTCATTTTCCTTGTCGTATGTGATGTCTATGTTATGAATAAGGTGACTTTATTTTAAACAGTTCGGAAATTATAGCCAACTATGCTTATAAGTTCGCTTAGGGCATAAATGACCCTGCGATCATTTTCGGTGTTGGGGGGACGATGCCTATGTTACGAATTTGGGTCCTTTATCTTAAATGGTTCGAAAATGATGGCCAACTATGCTTATAACTTCTCATAGGTCATAAATGACCCTGCAGTCATTTTCGTTGTCGGCGGCAATGTCTATGTTATGAATTTGACGACTATAGCTTCGGTGGATGGGAAATGACGGCCAGCTGTGCTTATACGAGGACTTAAGGTGTAATTGACCTTGTCGTGCTACACATCGTCTGAGGCGATGTCTTTATGCTATGAATTTGGTGACTATAATCTTCGATGTATGGGAAATGGTGGCTAACTATGCTTATAGGAGAATTTAAGGCAGCTACTACCTTAACGCTACACTATAATTGATACGAATGGTAGTTTTGTGGCTAGAATCCAAAATGCCGGGGACGAAGGCAAGATGGCGGTGTGATTGACATGTGCGTGATTAGTATAAGTGCGATTGGTATATGTACTCTTAGTATATATGTGTGTGTGATTGGTATTGCTGTCCTTAACATATGTGTACTTTACATAGGTCGTAGAATATATGCTAGTAACAAGGTAGTGCAAGAAGTTGCATTACAGGGCAATGAACTCGAACATTCTTCAGATAAGATGGATAGTTCTGGCATGGAATGACAGAGCGTAAAGTACTTGTAAATGATTGCACAGTCCGGCTGGCATTTGCACAATTTCTGCCGTATTGTACAAGTGTCTGCCGCATTGCGCAAAACACATTTTTTGTGGGAAATTTGAGGGGAAAAAGGGGAAATTTTAGGCGTTTTAGATGGGAAAAAAAGGCTATATTTGAGGGGGAAAAGGGAAATTTTGATGTCAAGGTCACTGCTGGTCCTCTGCCAGATGCCATGTCCATCCTATCGTCTTAAGGCTGCATCCTTCACCAGAACCCCCATTATATATCTACCAACACACAATATCAATATAACTAGATCTTAAGCAGGCCTTTAGAAAGTGCTCAGTTTACCGTGAATCGCCTTTACAAAAATGAAAGTCCTAAAAATTACAGTACCTTTTTTTCAGCACGTTTTTTTTTCTTTCGAACTTATACTTAAAAATTGACTGTTATGCCTCAATTTACGACGTTTAATTACGAGACTGTTAGGCAATTCATCGGAGCTGGTTATTAGCTTTTCATTCTACAAATTCCATACAAGATAAAGGCAGTTTCATTTGTGGTTAGCAGTGCATGGTAACAAGGAAGTTATCAAGTTCAATGTGTGAACAATGAGGGGGGGGGAGGAGTGTGTCCCCTGACGTTAATGGCTAAGTAATTTGCACGTGGAAGTGCAACAGATCACGTAGAGACACATGGCACAGTGGTTAAATGTAAGTCAAACAAGTGTTACGAATACAGTAACAAAATACCAGTATTTAATTGCTGTCATTGACCAGCACCGTATATGTCGGTAGAGAGCAGCTGCACGTCAAGGTGGCATCATGGATATTAACTATAGTTAGGGTTATCAGTCACTTGCGATAAGAAAGGAGGACATTCACTCTGAAAAAGGACATATCATTAAAAAGGAGACAATGCAATTTCACTAGTGCCGCAAATAATTTATGTAGCATATCATAAATTATCTTTTTTCGCGCGTGTGTTTATTTTAATACTGCTGAATAAATAGTTTAATCAAGCCGTTAATCTTTCAAGCAAACTATTTTTAACGATATTTAATAATATAAAATAAAGTTCGTTGTCCACTCATCATAAAATACGAAAATAAATTACAGAAAAATAAAAACCTCTATGCTTACAGTTGTTTTGAACAACGAAACATGTCAATAAACAATTGGAATTTAAAAATAAATCGTAAACATAATTTACATGTTTTACCAGAGAACATACAGCAATTTTGTATAATTATCGAAGTTACAGTTGACAACACAGCTATAAAAAATTGTGTCGCATAAAGTTAATACATAATATAAACATAATTAATACACAAATATCATTTTTATACAGTCGAAAAAGCCAAAATTTTTATCACCGCGAAAAATACTGCCGAACACAAAAAAAAAAGTACTCATAAGAGACATGTCCTCCTTTTGTAGGAAGTCTCGTAATCCTACCCATAGTTGAAATAATTTATTTGTCATTTTAGCTACTAGTCTTTAAACTTTTGATCGGCAATGCAATTAAAAAAATCTTTGAGAATATTAAATCCTAGTTACGGAAATGAGGTGGCTCGAGC
>NQII01008306.1:40553-64465 GCA_002778355.1 Clitarchus hookeri
TTTGCTATAATTTACTCTTTCAAAGCCTTAAAAATGTTATTATTGTATATTTTTAAATTAAAATTTAAGCATATTTCTATTTTGGGCGCTCCACGGAGGACATTTTGGAATACATCCTTCCCCCATCCATCAAGCAAGAGCATTCTAATTATTACTATGGTTATATGTAATATAAAATTAGTAATAATGTTAGCAAATAAATATTTTTTAAAATTAATTCTATGCACATCCATTACAGCTATCAAAGTGAACTAAAACGAATATATATACCGGTAAAATCAGTTATTGTAAATATTTTTAAAATGTTAGTACTGAAATGAATATTACAGTTTGTTGCGTATTGGGTTATGTGTGATTACTAGGGAGCCATTGTTAAAGAACCAAGTTGTCATATTGGTAACTTGTGTGTCAGAGTGAAACAATTACAATTGAGTTTTACAGTGATANCCGGTAAAATCAGTTATTGTAAATATTTTTAAAATGTTAGTACTGAAATGAATATTACAGTTTGTTGCGTATTGGGTTATGTGTGATTACTAGGGAGTCGTTGTTAAAGAACCAAGTTGTCATATTGGTAACTTGTGTGTCAGAGTGAAACAATTACAATTGAGTTTTACAGTGATACACTAATACATAAATTGGGAAAAGGCAATTCATTTATGTGGAATAAGAATTATAAAATCATACTATGTATAGGTTTTTAACTGATTACGGCAACCCAAAAGGAAGGAAATATTTTTTACCCGATAGCCAAGAAGTAAGGTATTGTTTTCGGAGTGTATCTGTGCAACTATCGCGTAGTTACCAAATTTCCGCTTTCCAGTGTCGATGTATGAAAATCAAAACGTGAGTTTAATTAAGTCGTAGCTTTAGAAATATGTGTACCTAGGTACTACTTTTTGTGCTTGGCTGAGGGATCTTAATCGATCACCAAAGTTAAGCAACGTTCACAGCGGCACACATTTGGATGGGTGACCGTTTAGTGGCATAACATCTGAGCGCTTCCGGGCTTCGGAGGGCACGTTAAATATTCGGTCCCGGTTGTTATCGAGTGATAGCAGTCGTTAAGTCATTTCAGAGGCCCTTGGGCAGCCTGATAAACTCTGACACCAGAGGAAAAAAATATTTCAGTCAAGTTCCCAGCTATTGAAGAATTACGTTTTGTTGTTATTCCACAGGAACCGTACAATTTTCCGGGATAAAAAGTATCCTATGTCCTATTCCAGGATCTAAAGTACCTACATACCAAATTTCATCAAAATCCGTTCAGCCGTTATGGAGCTGAGTGGTAACAAACACTCACACACACACAGACTTTCGCATTTACAGTATTAAGTATTATTAGAAACCTAAGTATAATTTTCCCACGTCTGCTTCCAACGGCGGAAAATTTCCCCTTTTAATATGGGATATAAAGCCGAAAAGGAAAATAGGGTCTTCGAGACACCCTGTAAAACACTCAGCACTTCCAAAAATTCCCTTGCTAAATATTACAAAGTGTACTATGCTGCCAACTATCGATCGATGTTTACATTTAAATATATTTATTTTAGCAATCTGTTTAACACTGCTATCTAAAAAAGTTGCATTAAAACATTTAGTTAATTTAAGAATTTTGAAAATATTTAAATCTGTGGTCATCAAAGATGTAAACAATAAAATAAAAATTTAAAAAACATTGCAAGCACATAGAGTAATAAATAACAAAGAATTCTGCCAATAGAACTGTCATGCAAATAATAAATATAAACAATAAATTTGCAGTGGAAAAAAAATTTAAAAAATAAGTACTTTACAGTACCAATATTTTTTCTCATACACCATATAGTCTATTCACAGTTTCTTCACACTTTTTGAATTAAACCTTTGAAAAATCACCCCATGCATTACTTTTTTGGTTCTTTCCTAAATGTACCATGCGTAACAAGCGTTTTATACTTATATTAACATAAAGGTACCTTATTTTCATTTAAATCTATTTTTTGAAGTTCTACTTCTTTTGGCGCGTTGAGGGTAAAAGTTTAGTGTGCAACGGAAGTTGCGCGCGCACAGTGTAACGAAATTCGACAGTGAACATTGCAGTCAAGCAGATAATACATGCTGTTACTTAGCAACCAGCATTTGAGGTTATGCGCGTATCGTTGTATAATAAAATTTTGAAAGTGTTTTCAAGTATTTGAGGTTATGCACGAAAATTCTATTTTAGTCACGCCAAAGAAGTATAACTTCTAACCCGCGTACATAAGTACACGCACCCCTATTTTTTATTAATATTCTATCTACAAATATTATTTTATTTATTATTAATATGAACAAAAACAGCGATAAAATAAGCGTGTTGGTATTGCCTAGTAAGAAATAGTTATTGTGCAAAATATTATTAAACTGAGTGCGCACGAATGCGGTGCGTTGTCCCTTTGATGTAATTTTTAGACTCATTTATGCTTTGTTTGCATGAAGCGGAGGAATATCCTGGAAGTAGAACTTTAGCANATTAATATTCTATCTACAAATATTATTTTATTTATTATTAATATGAACAAAAACAGCGATAAAATAAGCGTGTTGGTATTGCCTAGTAAGAAATAGTTATTGTGCAAAATATTATTAAACTGAGTGCGCACGAATGCGGTGCGTTGTCTCTTTGATGTAATTTTTAGACTCATTTATGCTTTGTTTGCATGAAGCGGAGGAATATCCTGGAAGTAGAACTTTAGCAGGGCTTCAGAAAAGTTGGAAGTAACCGTGAATGGACTATAATTGTAATATACAAGCTTATGGAGGTCAACAGAGAAAAGTCACGAAAGTTCAAACCTAAGTAACTGTTTTTTTTTACAAAATTTTTGAGCAAATATTTTACCAGAGTGATGTTTTTCCGTTGAAGTATTTGTTGCGTCGTGAATATATACACGTTAGTGCGGTGCAAGATTTTATGCTAAATTAAAGGGGAGAAATATTTTTTCGGAAGTTGGCAAAACCGTTATCTACGATTACTCTTTTTTAGTTTTTGTATGTTTGCTTCCAAAAAACTGTGGATANTTCAAACCTAAGTAACTGTTTTTTTTTACAAAATTTCTGAGCAAATATTTTACCAGAGTGATGTTTTTCCGTTGAAGTATTTGTTGCGTCGTGAATATATACACGTTAGTGCGGTGCAAGATTTTATGCTAAATTAAAGGGGAGAAATATTTTCTCGGAAGTTGGCAAAACCGTTATCTACGATTACTCTTTTTTAGTTTTTGTATGTTTGCTTCCAAAAAACTGTGGATATAAACCGATGTAATAGAAGCTAATTTATGTTCCACGCCCTTTTACAACGTTGCTTTTCGTATTATTTAAACTGCACATAGATAAGTTTTATCTGTAGGCTGCCAACAGTAGACACCATACAAATATTTATGGAATTTAGATAGCCTGTCTTGGGCACTTTTTCAACGTGGCGGGCCTGTAACTATTCTTTAATGATAAACCGTATGACAGCAATAATTAACAAATGTGTACAGTCGCTGCAGGTAAGGACGTCTATCTTAAGTGACTGAAGGTCGTACGTACTAGTCCTAATTATCTTTAAAGTTGAATGGTAGTGGTGTTCAAGGGCCTAGCCAGGAATTTAGTTCGGGGGGAGGGGGTTTTTTAAATATATATTTTTTGGGGAAAATATGAAAATCCTAATGTTAAAAATTATTTACAACCAATGGGCTAATATGCAGTTATGGAACCGACAAAATGCTGTAAACATCCTTCATGTTCAAAGGGGATCACACATTTAATATCTGTATTTATAAAAATTAAAATAGTTTTTTTTTTAAATTGAGTGAGGTCTGCTTACTAATAGCATTTAAAAAACGTTACGAGTCTCTATACGTTTTTCAGTTTCTCAATTTCTCTCCAAAGCATGTTTCTGTGACAGTGAAAATGTCTTAAACGGGTATTTTCACGGTCATTTGCAGGTACGAATATCCCGGTACAATACATTAAAAAAGGAATAGGGATGTGCATAAAGCCTTTATTTTTGTTATTACGTGATGAAATGTTAGGGTCTCCGCTGAAAGTCTCATAGAGGCGCGTTATCGACTAGACTGCACGCCAGTTCAGTGCTTTGCGCGTAAAGGCGATGAGATGGTTGATGTGGATGTCTCGGTCTCTCCTAGCGCTTCCACGCTATTAGGCCTCAGACGCGCAACATTCCTTCAACCAGCCGGCCATCTTAACTGTGGACAGCCTTTAGCAGCTTCTGCAGCCAGGAGAAATGACAGACGAGTGTTGACGCTGGAGGAGGGCTACGTCTTGACCGAATGTCTCGAGGGGGTTGCGTTGGCGAGTCGGTCAGTGGGGCGCGCATCTGGGTCGCAGCTCGCGGCACTTTCCCTCGCTTCCTCCGCGACCACGACTCGCTGCGGCTTCGTAGTCGTGGCGGGCTTCCGCGCGGCGACGGGTGCAACGTGGTTAATTTTCGCTCGAGCTCTTTGTGGAAGACGCCGAGGCATCATTAATAGTGTGGGACGATCACGCCCGACTCGAGTCGTGGAGAGAGTTGTAATCAAGACAGCGGAGTGTTCGCCAGGCGCTGTAAAAACTGCACGCTTCCCGTCTGTCGCGAGAAAACCTCGTCGCCTTCGCTGTGCCGGCAGACAGATCACTTTTACATGCTGTTCACGATAAACTGAGCACTTTTGAAAGCCCTGCTTGAGAACTTATTGTATGCACATTGTGTATTCTTACACCATATGTAAAATAAACATTGCCATTGGCCTCATCACTTTATTCATACGCCCGTCAAGAAAAATGTAAAATTATTATTAGAAAAGTAAATATTTTATTAATTTGTTAATTGTTATTCTTATAAACATAAAAAAAAACACATGGTAAAATAAATTATTTTAGTATTCAGAAATGTTTACCTTAACTTGTTCAACGTTAGGACACNACAGGTAGGGCGGTGGCATTTTCCAAAGGTTGATTTCAAAAGTGCTCAATTAACCGTGAACAGCCTATAACTATTATTTTCACCGACCTCCCGTGACGCAGTCGGTTGGTGCACAGCTGGTCTGGCATCCTGGAGGTTCTGGGTTCGAATCCTAGGTAAGAAAATTACATCATTAGTTAGTTTATGAGCTGTCCCCTGTCAAGCCTTCAGGCATAATAGCGGAGGACGTTAATAAGCCCTTTCCAATCCAAACTATTATTTTCGGCTCAAAAGAAAAAAAATTGTTGGCAGGTGCTAAAGAGGCCTTCCCACCACCTCGTGTTAGGTGAGCAAGACGTCAATCCTGACGTTAGAGTTGGGGCGTCTGCCGAACAGCTGGTTGTGGGAAACCTCTGCTCGGTGTCTGACAAGCATGTCTGGAGCGATACGTCGCAAGGCGATCCTCCTCGTCCGTGTTCGAGGAGATCAAAAAGGCAGAAGGCCGGCCCAGCAACAGGTGTTCGGAGTGGGGGAAGGGAAGGGCAGTGGGAAGCAGCTACCCATGCAATTGTTTGTTTCCGAGGAAGGCTGAGCATTCCCGCAGCTGTACTTCGAACAATGGTGTGCGACAAAGACGCATCGGGTAAGCGGGTTGTGCGTATTTGATAGCGTAGTGGAAAATGCCGGATAGTTGGTACATTGCCTTAGGGTTGTGCGAATATTCGATATACCGAAACTAAAATGAAAAATGACATTTTTCATTTTCGTTTCGGTAAGAAATTTGGTTCCCGAAAGTTGTAACGAAACTAATATTCTCGATTTCAATGAATTTTCGGGGGTTAGCGAATGTTCATTTAGTGCACCAGCAAAGAAAATTTTTGCTCGTAAACCATTTTGTTTGTTTTTGTTATTTTATAACTGAAATGTCTACATAATATAAAAGTTTAAATGTAGGCAGGACCACATGGGATAAATACTCCATATCGTCCATTTTTTTGTTTGATTTTGTAACAAATTTGTTATAATAAATAACTTGCTAAAATGTTATGTAATTCGTTAATATTTCGTTAAGGCTGAGCTCTAATAACATTATGTTTCATTTTAACTTCAGCTTCACGAAAGTTCATAACATATCTTTCGTTTCCGTTTCGAAAAAAAAAAAAAATCACATTCGCACAACCCTACTTGCCTCGGTACACCCACGAGCACGTGACGTCACAACGTTCGTACCAGTGGAAAGATCGCTTTGAGTTTGAATAAGTATATATTCAGGCTTTTGAGGAGGGTCTTTGTGGACGCCATTCGTCCTCTGAAGCGACGGAGTGCATTTGGGACACTGGTGCGCCCCGAGAAAACACACCGGCCCCGTCGGCAGCGTCCGCCACGTTTCTTACACGCAAGGAATCCAGGACACGGATCCGCCGAAGATTAAAACTCGGATCGCCGTGGCTGGAGGCCAGAGTGNGGATCCGCCGAAGATTAAAACTCGGATCGCCGTGGCTGGAGGCCAGAGCGCCTTCAAGCGGATTCATGCGTGGAAAAAAAAACACGAGGGCTGCTTACAGGTTGTGTCGTATGTCCTATATGCAGTAATAGGTTTGAAAAAAAAGGGGGAGGGGGGGTGACTAACGTATGGTCGATTCAGCTTCCTCTCAGAGTAATTGACTTTCAAAGCTAGGGAGCTTTCCCTGCCGCTGGCGGAGTGCAGTAAACACCTTGGATGCCTGACCTATTCCCGTAGGTTTCTAAGGTGTCATGTATAACTAACAGCTTTGTCTATCACTCATGTTGCCAGTGTTGATATCCTTCGGCAGCGCAGTGTAAATTGATTCCGAGCACGTTCGCGCCGACCACGACGTATTTGTAAGGGCGAGATCATCCATTGAAAGACGTCTGCGAGGCTTGTTGATGCCGATGGTGCACATTTTGAACATACCTTGTAGCACGAGACACAACTCTGGGGAGCGTATCGTATTTAACATCCTGGCATGTACACCAACTACAGATGTGCGTTTCACAACAAATTATTCAATTTCAATCTTAAAATATGATCGAAGTGGAATGCTGATCGCACTCCCAATTCGCAATGTGGCGTTTAGCCGCTCCTCTACGGCCGACTAACCTAAATCCAGTATAGGCTCTTAGCAGTTAATTTAGCATTTTGTAAAACCCTACTTAAGATTTACTTCTCTGCCAGATTTATATATCCTCCCGTCACTTGCGAAGCGTACATCGCCATGTAATCGGCCAAAATATTCTACACAAACGTTACACTTCTAAATATGACGTTCAATCGTGAAAGTAACTTACTATACATATCCTGCATCCGTACCAACCTTAAGTATTAGGAGCGCGCCAGTCATTGTGCCCTTCAAAATGTATGCAGTTAAAGGCGGAATTTTTATTTTCAAAAGCTGATTTAAAAACTGCGGATTATCTATAGACGTCATGAAACATTTACGGAAATTCTTTTGACCAGCGTTCTATTAATATCCGGCGTTTTTCCCAACTTTGTTCAATCTAGATCGTAAGAGGACAATTGCAGACTTCGTCTCAGCTACGACCTCTGCCATGACGTGTGTGTGTGTTTGCTGTTCTTACTTTAGGTAGATTTTCAAAATGTTACTTTGCGAGTAAACTTTACTCTTTGGCTGCCCTAAAATACTCAGAGTAAATGTTTTGCTCGCTCTTGACAGTTTCTCAAAATTATAGAGTAAATTACCTTGAGCATCTTGCGACAGTAAAACTTTAACGAAGCGCAACTATTACGGCAAGTAACGTAGGGCAAACTGGAAATTGGCGGGAGACCTAGTTGAATTAAGCCAACAGAAAGACAAAGATCAAGAAGTACAAATTATGGGCGATAACATCCTTATTTTTGATTTAAAAGTTAAATTTTTGGACATAATGTTAATGATTAAGCTATAAGTGTTGTGTAATTTTTTGAACAGTTTTTTTTTGTGAAGCTTGGTTATTATAACCGCCGTTCTTATGGATAGTTATTGCCAATTGACTGCGTTAGTTGCCATTTTTCACACGGGGTATGTTTGTAAAATCAGCACGCTATTTACATTATGTTATTTCCAAAACACTTTTACTCTAGCTTTGGTCGGCTTTTACTATGTTGCTTTGCTCCTAGAGTAGCCGCCCACCACTAATAAGAAAATTACAAAGCCGGGCCGTTAATAAGTAACAGTTGCGTAGTAAAACATGTTCCTCACTTCCCGGCGAGCCTTTTTCCTGCTTTAGCACGTAGGAATGTAGCCCTTGTAGTCCTTGATGAACGTTTCCCACTAATGTCCGGGAAGTTCCGCGTGCGCACAAAAATGGACACGTCTGCATTGTCAAAGAAAGGCCAAGAATTATAAATGTCACCAATGGTGTCAGCTCAGGTCAGTTTCCGCTGAGTCAGTGCGTTCGGTGAATTTTCCTCTGCATAAAACACGCAGGTTCCTATTGTCCATTACAATGGATGGTTCATACAAGAAAAAAAGTTGCTGCTCTCCATTTCGCATGACGTTTTTAAGACAAAATAGTGAATGTAGTTTTCGAGTTCGTAGCGTAGGTGTAAAAAGGAAACTGTAGTGACAACTGAATGTTCATTTATTAAAATCAAAGTTGTTTAAATTTCGCTGTACTTCACGTATTATGCAGTTTTATTGCCACGATTTTCCTCTTTCTTTAGAGCTTTGGAATAATCTTCGCCTTTAGTCGTACGGAAATGGACGTTGCTGAACCAGCGAAATAAATCCCCCTTCTTAGATACTTAACTTCAGCCATGTTGTAAATCCAACAGCAATGGCCATACGTATTTCATTTGCACTGGTGTCNTGCATCCGTACCAACCTTAAGTATTAGGAGCGCGCCAGCCATTGTGCCCTTCAAAATGTATGCAGTTAAAGGCGGGATTTTTATTTTCAAAACTTGATTTAAAAACTGCGGATTACCTACAGACGTCATGAAACATTTACGGAAATTCTTTTGACCGGCGTTCGATTAATCCGGCGTTTTTCCCAACTTTGTCCAATCTAGATCATAAGAGGACAATTGCAGACTTCGTCTCAGCTACAACCTCTGCCATGACGTGTGTGTGTGTGTGTGTGTGTGTGTTTGCTGTTCTTACTTTAGGTATATTTTCAAAATATTGCTTTGCGAGTAAACTTTACTCTTAGGCTGTCCTAAAATACCCAGAGTAAATGCTTTACTCGCTCTTGGCAGTTTCTCAAAATTATAGAGTAAAACTTTAACAAAGCGCAACTATTACGGCAAGTAACGCAGGGTAAACTGGAAAATGGCGAGAGATCTAGTTGAATTAAACCAACTGAAAGACAAAGATCGAGAAGTACAAATTATGGGCGATTATGTCCTTATTTTTTATTTAAAAGTAAAATCTTATGTATATGGCTATAGTAAATCATGTTCCTCACTTCCTGGCGAGCCTTTTTCCTACATTAGCACGTACGAATGTAGCCCTTGTAGTTCTTGATGAACGTTTCCCACTAATGTCTGGGAAGTTCCGCGTGCGCACAAAAATGGACACGTCTGCATTGTCAAAGAGAGGCCCAGAATTATAAATGCCACCAATTGTGTCAGCTCAGGTCAGATTCCGCTCAGTCAGTGCGTTCGGTGAATTGTCCTCTGCATAAAACACGCACGTTCCTATTGTCCATTACAATGGATGGTTCATACAAGAAAAAAAGTTGCTGCTCTCCATCTCGCATGACGTTTTTAAGACAAAATATTGAATGTAGTTTTAGAGTTCGTAGCGGAGGTGTAAAAAGGAAACTGCAGTGACAACTGAATGTTCATTTATTAAAATCAAAGTTGTTTAAATTTCGCTGTACTTCACGTATTATGCAGTTTTATTGCCACGATTTTCCTCTTTCTTTAGAGCTTTGGAATAATCTTAGCCTTTAGTCGTACGGAAATGGACGTTGCTGAACCAGCGAAATAAATCCCTCTTCTTAGATACTTAACTTCAGCCATGTTGTAAATCCAACAGCAATGGCCATACGTATTTCATTTGCACTGGTGTCNCTTCTTAGATACTTAACTTCAGCCATGTTGTAAATCCAACAGCAATGGCCATACGTATTTCATTTGCACTGGTGTCGAAACTTCTTCAGCAGTATTGTACTATAGAGGCAAATTAAATCTGAATTAATGTTTAGTATATCATAGTATTGAAATGTTTCGTTAACTTCACTTCATACTTATTTTCCATGGCCTTGGGATAACACGCNTTTAGTATATCATAGTATTGAAATGTTTCGTTAACTTCACTTCATACTTATTTTCCATGGCCTTGGGATAACACGCACAGCCATGTAAAACAGTTTAAACGCACATGAGCGTATTTTGCTCGAAGAAACAACTATCATTAAGTGCTCACTTGNACAGCCATGTAAAACAGTTTAAACGCACATGAGCGTATTTTGCTCGAACAAACAACTATCATTAAGTGCTCACTTGCGTTTGTTTCCCGACGTGAGCCATCGTGGCAACTTCGGTTTCAGCCTTGAGATTTTCTTCCGCGGTTGGGTTGAAATAAACCCACCAGAGAAAACTTGTTTGGGCGGAGTGGACCTCGGGGGTGTCCGAGCCGTAGACTAAAGACGAGGCAGACTGATTCTAGTTTTCTGCGCATGTGCTCCAACATTGAATCTCCCACCACCGATAGGGCAGGAATCCCATCGATCCTGGACTTTTTTCTTACAAATCTTTGTAACTAAACTTATGACCGGGCATTTAAAACTCAAAGCTTGACATGGCATTGAGGACTACTTAACAACATTCTCGAAGTTCGTGCGGTTTCAGCCATATCCGTATTTTCCCGCGTAGGCCAGAAATTATTCAATAGTGAGGGAGACTGTAGTTACGGCTACATACGCGCAAAGAATATAAAAGTGCCTAAAGGCTGTTCGCGGTAAAGTGAGCACTTTTGAAATCAACGTTTGAAAAATGTCACTGCCCTTACCTGCGCGTATTTTAACAGCCACACTGAGGCATGCGCCCGGTAAAGTTGGTAACGACGGAGGGAAAGTAGTCCCACGTCTTAACTTTTAATCGAAAAGTATTAGGTAAACATTTGTGAATACTGAAGTGACTACGCTTACACTGCATTTTCTTAAATACGTAAAGTGTAAGAACTAACAAATTTGTAAAATGTTTACTTTTCTAATAATTTCAGGGTTTCCCTTGATCAACGTATGGACAAAGTGCTCAGGCCTACGGCAATGTTAATTTTACAAATGGTGGAAGAATACACAGTGCGCATACAAGTAAATCTTAAGCAGGGCTTTCAAAAGTGCTCAGTTCACCGTGAACAGCCTTTACTAAAGGCACTTTCACACTATCAAATTTTTCTTCAAATTACCTTCGATTTTATTGAATTCAATTAATTTAATGCTATATGACGTCATACGAACGTCATAATCGCAGCTATTATCTCTTTCAATTTCTTGAATGTCTTGGTTTTCTTTCAAGATTTTCTTTCTGAACATGTTCTAAATTTTCTTGAATCCAAAATTTCAGTCGCCAATCACAGCTTTTCAGACAATATTAATGGAAATAATCTCATAATAATAGAGTTGTGTGCACATATATAAAGTTGTTACAAAATAAGAACAAACATTTTTTAAAAAGAAAATGTACAATAAAATTAAGAAAATTTGTTGTGGTTTAACCATTTATTTTCGTGTCGTGCACGAGTAGCAGATGATTCTAAAGATTTACTATTTGTATTTTTTTTATAACTGGTTTCATAAAAACGTTTTGTGATAAATTTCCACATGGAGACTTGAAAGCTTATGGAATGAAATTCATTTAAAGGCAAATAAATTGATTTTTTTTTGTTCAATAAATTGAATTCAATGAATACAGTATTTGATCGTGTGCAAGGGGCTAAGTTGCGATGAACTGCGCGAGTTGCAGAGTCGGGTGCAGTGCTCCGAAGTGCTGAGTTAACGCAAAGCAAGCTATGGTGAGGGGGCAGGGCGAGGAAGGGGAAACTGGGATCGTGTAAGGGAAAGCCGCGGTCTAATTATAGGACGCTTGTCTCTCCCGGCGGTGGGCAACGACCCCGCCACGGAGCCCGCTCGACGCGCAGAGATGCCGCGGGCGTGTACTACAGGTACCGTTACGCCTTGTTGCGGCTACAAGGTCGCGCTACGCCTTGAAGCGGCTACAAGGTCGCGCGGCGGTCCATTCCCGTCCAGAGGAGACGTGGGCTAGGTCGTCACGCCACGCGCTCGCCGCCTGCTTCTCCATCAAGTCTATTTCAGTACAACTCACCAAGGTCACGCCCTCAAGACGTGCGGACGTGACAATTTGGCATCTAGAATTCTCTTTGCAATCAACTAACATTTAAAACAACCACTGAGTCCACTCGTGGGCTTAACTGAATGATGGGAAATCACAAGACCTGCAATATTCCAAATGCCCGGTTTACTGAACAAATACGCGGGAGTTCGATACTCCCGCCTTCCTCCACTTTAAGTCTAACGTTGAACAAAGGAACTACTTTCCCTCCGTCGTTATCATCTTTACTGGCCACGTACCAGCCAGTGTGTTGTTAAAATACATACAAGGTAGGGGCAGTGACATTTCTCAAAGGTTGATTTCAAAAGTGTTCATCTTACCGTGAACAACCTATACTTACGGGGACTAGGCGACGACCCCATGGTTATATTGATGGAAGGTCTCTCTCTGTAACTAAGTTCAGTACATGCTTCTATATCGTAGTTTCATTCGTGTTCGATAGTATGTTTTAAGATAGTCCGAAAGAGCTATTTTTTTTTAAAGATGTTGGAGAACTCCAAATTCAATATTTATAGCGTGCGTGATGCCTCATTCGTCCTCGTCTGTGGTGGGTATATTTTATTTTCGTAGGTAAGCATACTGGAAACACGTTAGATAGTTTTGTAAAAACAAACGCGTATATCAAAGCTGCTATAGCGCATTTCAAGCGCCAGGCATGCGACCTCCTTAAGGCCCCTGCCTACCGGCGGCCAGCTGTTAAGGAATATCCCAGGTTAAGGAAATTTCGTCTCAATGCGTTAATTTTAAAGATGGGCGTTTCAAACAAAATGTATTTTTAACGTTTTTTTTAATGTATGAACTTTTATTTGGTCATTACATATATGCCAAGTAGTAACCCACGGTATTAATTTACTATGTAAATTTTTTCATCTGCATAGCTTAGTTAGTATTTGTTATAATTTACTGCAACAAAACATAAGAATTTAGCATTTTACATCAAATTATTCAAAAAATATAAAGTGTAAAAATTATTTATTTGAGGAAAATGTCTTCAGATACAATGCGTACGAGTTGAACGATGTTTGGTACAATTATAAAATAATTAATTTTTTGGGGTCCAACAGCGTTAGTAAGATTTTAAATTCCTCAAGGTCACATCTGGCTCTTCCAAGACTGGAGTATGCATTCTGGGGCAACTGAACTTCTCGCAAATTATGTGTTTGACAGTTGGAAATTATTACACGCGATGTTAGTCAGTGGATTTAACTGCAGATGCCACATTGTACTTTTCTTTTTTCTCTTTGCGCATGGATAGCCCGGAAAGTGGTATTTATAACAATATCGGACATTTTTCTCTCTTAGTATGCATTTAATAAGACAAGTAAAATGTGGTGGCATTGCATTAGTTTGGTACCTTTTATTAATGGTCTTTGAAAATTAGGTTATTACTTTTCACATCAACCTGCAGTAAACTCAAATTAAAGTCCAAGCGAGTAAACGTACAGAAAAAAAATCCCTGATATTCAGTATTTTTTTATTATTTGTTAACCTTCTGCCAGGCTGTAACACGGAAATCCCTATCTTACTCGGGTTTTGAATGGGGGAACTCGTAGCCGGAAATTGCCATAGCAATCCTGACCGTGTAAAACATTGTCTGTAAAATCAGTATTTGCACGCACTTGCACGCGTATCTCAGTGTGACATTGTCCTTGGCATACGGGGCAGAGGTGGTGTAGTGGTCAGACTACTCGCCTCCCACCTAGGCGAATTTGGTTCGATTCCCGGCGGGGTCGCTCGCGAATTTTCGTACGTGGGAATCGTGCCGGACGATGCCGCTGGTCGGCGGGTTATCTCGGGGATCTCCCGTTTCCACCCCCCTTGCATTCCGGTGCTGCTCCACACTCACCTCGTTTCACCCTAATCGGCTCTTTAAGACATCAGTGTTAAGAGGCGCCCAAATCACTCCACTCCACTCCACCCCTTGGAATAAGACTTTTCCAGGAAAGGTAATAGTATTATATATGAACTCTTAGTTGCTACTAATTTTACCCTTATTTTAATAACTATATTTAAAGAGAGAAAAATGGTTGAAACATATCGTGTATAGAGCTTTCCTGCACAGTTTCTGTATGGGAAAGGAGAAAGGTTCAAAGTGGCGTCTTTAGTTTAACCCATTGACTTTAATCGTGTGTGATAATATCCCGCGTTAGAGATCAAAATCGCGAGAAATTGAGCTTCTCAGGAATGCAAATCGCAGTCTTGAGAGGGCTCTAGCCAGGCGTGACGTTGAGGCGTTTGCGTTGTTTTAGTAGGAAATGCACTTTTTGTCCACACACAAGACACAAAGAACAACCACCATCGCATTGTCTATGCGAGATATTGATCAGTACGTAAATAACATAGGGGAAAACCAAGCGTTTGAGCTAATTAGATTGTTACAGAAATGTTCGATAGGGCTCAGTTACGGATATTGCAATATTATGCAAGAATTAAATTCTGGAAGCTGTATTTTTTTTTTTACAAAAATATTGAAATATCTTATGGGTTTTCTTAATATTAGTTTTAATTCATTTGTTTGAACAACCTTGGCGTTGGTTTAGGGTTGCCAGATATTCAGAAAGAGAAATCGGTAGGCACATATGTTGGCGACATTGCTTTTTCGACTCATCATAAATAAAATGGTCTACTAAGGCACATTAAATTAACAAAACTTTCATGCTAATACAAGTACTAAACAGCGCCAAGTTTTACATATATTTAATTTTCGAAATACTTGTAGATTATATTCGATTTTTCTTCATGAAAATAAGCTTCCTGTACTGCCTTTTNTAGTTTTAATTCATTTGTTTGAACAACCTTGGCGTTGGTTTAGGGTTGCCAGATATTCAGAAAGAGAAATCGGTACGCACATATGTTGGCGACATTGCTTTTTCGACTCATCATAAATAAATTGGTCTACTAAGGCACATTAAATTAACAAAACTTTCATGCTAATACAAGTACTAAACAGTGCCAAGTTGTACATTATATTTAATTTTCGAAATACTTGTAGATTATATTCGATTTTTCTTCATGAAAATAAGCTTCCTGTACTGCCTTTTNTATATTTAATTTTCGAAATACTTGTAGATTATATTCGATTTTTCTTCATGAAAATAAGCTTCCTGTACTGCCTTTTGGGACTGTGAAAATATAATTATTTGAATGCCAAGAGTGTGTTTGAAAAGATTGCACATTTCCTCAAAAGATGCTACGATCACTAATTTTTTTGCAGGTTGTGCAGTTTATCTTGAAAATTGGAACATAGAGCATACAGTTAGGTACAAGAACATCACGCAGAACAAAATGAGCAAAACTGGAATTTCTCTGGATATATATGCACATCTGTGAACCCTGCGTGGGTTGTTGCCTTGCAGTCACGCTCTCACGCTTGTATCGCCCAACACAGGCGTTGACGCGGCCACATCCTCCTTCAGATACAGCGACTTTAGATACAATGATGATAAGGGGAAGGGGTTTCGGCACAGAGAAGATAACGCGCTTTTTTTTTTATTACGGAAAACAAGTATGGACTAGACGCGTGTCTTGAATACTTATTTCGGAGACGTGTTTATGTAAAATGTTATAGAAAAGTCTTCAAGAAATGTTTGTCGAACCAGTACCGTATTTGTTATACGGAGTCAAAATATGTCTTTGAATTCGGAGACGGCGCACGTAGAGAACTGTCGCTAAGGCCGGAGTCACACTGTTGAGTCATCACGGCTGCGGCTGTACGGAATGCGGTTTGAGCGGATGAGACGCACGAGTCACACACACTGTAAACTATAATCTATAATTAATTAATTTTATATTATTTTCCAAACTATTTTCATTATAATTAATTTTCTTAACTTCAATGACTACATTCAATTTTGTTGAAAATCAAAGTAACAATAAAATTTACGCGTAAATTTAGACGAATAAATTTTTTATTTTTTTTCAATTTACCATCTTTGGACTGAATATTTTAAAAATCGAAATAGTTTTGAAATAGTTGATTTAAAATATTTCAATTTAAAATATTTCAATTAAAAATACTAAGATTAATGTTGTAAATATATAAAACGTGGTCCATAACCCTTCTTCATATAACAAGTTTAAGGAGTTAACAAAAAATAAATAAACGATAAAGGACTGAAATATTTGAGACGTTCCGTCGAAATCTTTCAAGGTGGTGATAAAGTTTTATCAATACTACCCGATGACGAAAAAATCATTTGATGAAATGCTTGAAGTACACATACCATTATTAACCAGAAATAGTAAAACGTTCAGGAACTCAATAACTACGGAGGAAAAATTAACGATAACGTTTAGGCAAGAACAGAAAAAATTTCATACCTTTCTTATGTCTTGCTCCTAATTCCAGTTCCAGCAATTTCGATCCAAACTTTTTCTCTGCTATGCATGTTCTTTCGCAATCTTGTGCCACAGTGTTGGCTTCTCACGTATGCACTCAATAAGTGTATCCGCATCAAAAAGTGTTAAACATTTATTAACATGTATTGGAAGGGTGGAGAATAGGAAAAACGCTCCGGCACAAACGCACAGCGTAAACGCTCTCATTTCTCTGAGAGGTGTTTGGCTTCACTTCCGGTTGTCCGGCTAACACGACGTCTGGTTGGTGCGGCTATGCCACATTTAAAACAGCGTGTTGGTAAATTGGAACGGCTAACCACGGTGGCAGAAATGCATAGAGTGACGCTGGCCTAACTCCAGTCTGCAATAGATAGCCCTCTTCAGAATAAGCTTCCTGAGGAATATTATTCGAGAACATTACTGCCATACCCATACGATTTTCACTAGCGATATACATGCATATACTTCGATGCTGCCACATACAGTAGTTGGGTGAGAACAGAAAATATCTGTAGTATCCAAGAAAAGTACTACGCGAAACAGCTTTTAGCTTGTACATTTCGATTACTGCGTGGTTATAATTTAGTCTTACAGTTTTACTCTATGGAGTAGCGGACGATAATACCAAATCATGGTAGTTTATGCCCAGTATAGTAACATATTATATTGCTAAAACTTCCAGGTTTTGAACAGTAACGAGAAAACTGTTTAAATTATTATATTATTTTAATTTGTAGCCCACTTGACCATCTGCAAACATTATCGCGTTATATTTCTAAATTGTTACATTAGAACCGCAGTATTTACCGTAAAGTCTATCGTAGAAGCGAGCAGATGTGCGTTTTGTAGGTTGCAAGTAAATCATAAGATCTAAAAAATCTGTACAAAAATGAAGTGTTGCACAAAATATTTTAACAGTCTTAAATGGGCTTCTTTTATTTGTGGTACTTGCAGTATAGGGGAGGTTATTCTATTATATTAATTATAAAATAAACGCTTGTGCTAAAAGTCGGCGGTATTTAAAAACGTTACTCTGGAAATGATATCTACGGACAAGTTTTCTCGCAATGATTTAACACTATAATGCAGAATATTATGAGTTTGGGAAGGGGGGGGGGGAGATAATGGCCAAGCAAGCGTGTTTTTTAATTACGTGACGAAACTCGTTCAAAGCAATTTCCCAAACAATGTGTAATTAAAATCTTAATGACTTAATTGCGAGGGAAACATCAGTTTCAACGATCACCTTGTAATTACACGAAAATTACGTAATAAGAGCTTCTGTTATAACGAACACGGGTTGATAGTCCTACAAATTAAATTTAATACCGAAATTTTAATATCGGCTTCATGTTTTACGAACGTCTGTTGCGTTCAAAGAATTTTCACTATGACGAGAGCACTTTTGAAATCGGCATTCAAAAAATTAATCATTGTCCGTAACACTGGCATGCAGAGTACTAATACGTTGGCCACCCCTGGATTTTCGCACGTGGGAATCGTGCCGGACGATGCCGCTGGTCGGCGGGTTTTCTCGTGGATCTCCCTTTTCCCCCGCCCTTGCATTCTGGCTCCATACTCACCTCATTTCACACTCATCGGCTCTCAAGACTTCATTGTTAATATCCGCCCAAATCTCTCCACTCCACTGCACCCCACCCAATTCGAGATCTAGCTGCACTTCGAGCTTTGAGTTTGTTTGTTTACTTATTTTATTTGATCATGTAAGACTTACTATATATGTATTGTATAAACAGTGCCAGTGAACTCAGTATTATAAGATATGTCAGTAAACTAATAAATACTCTCAAGAAACGAGAGCTATTGTCAAATCAATTTTACATGCACATTAATGGTTCTAAAAATTTAGATTATATAAAATAATCACAACCACGGGTTGTCTTCAGAGACAGAGATCACGATGGCNATATATGTATTGTATAAACAGTGCCAGTGAACTCAGTATTATAAGATATGTCAGTAAACTAATAAATACTCTCAAGAAACGAGAGCTATTGTCAAATCAATTTTACATGCACATTAATGGTTCTAAAAATTTAGATTATATAAAATAATCACAACCACGGGTTGTCTTCAGAGACAGAGATCACGATGGCTGGGAAAGTGACTACTTTCAAATGCAACTAGACGAGCGACTGCTACTGTCTGATGATATTCTGCATATTTACTCGGAGATAGCTGCAAGTACAGTGCAAATTGAGAGAGGGGGAATCCCGCAACGTCTCGCTCCTCGAAAACATAGACAGCTAATCTCGCGGGAAAATCGACTTCCAGACGCTGCTAGCGGTGTAGGAAGTGTGAATGGGGAACGAGCTGACTGATGTAAAGATAACCCCTTGGTCAGTTGGCCCCAGGGGCAGATAACCACTTGCGATAACTGAGGTTCATGACCGCATCGCTCGCAAGACAAGNAACGTCTCGCTCCTCGAAAACATAGACAGCTAATCTCGCGGGAAAATCGACTTCCAGACGCTGCTAGCGGTGTAGGAAGTGTGAATGGGGAACGAGCTGACTGATGTAAAGATAACCCCTTGGTCAGTTGGCCCCAGGGGCAGATAACCACTTGCGATAACTGAGGTTCATGACCGCATCGCTCGCAAGACAAGCAAAGAACTGCCTCGCCTCTTCAGGGCAGCACCCACATGCGTCTCGCCTATATAGTGTACAAGAAACTAAAGACCCGTCTCCGTTTTCCTTCTGCGCAGCGGCTGCCTTCCCCTACCTCGGAAAGGCAGGAGGGGTGGAAAACCGTATCTCGGGGCTGGAGTCCGTATTACACGAGCAGAATTGCATCTCGAGAACTTTATTTCACAGCTTGTTCATCACGTAAATTTACCTGTGTTTCGATATGGTTTAACTGTATTAATCGGAGCCAGCATATCTAACATTTTTATCTTTATGGTAGGTAGTAGCCGATGGCTGAACAAGTAAAGTGAAACATAAACTTCTTGATTCGCTGTTTGCGGTACAAAACGGAATATAAGCATCTTTGGGACGAGCATAAAAATATTATAGGCACATATAAGGCTATGTAACTAACCGGCGATGGTTCGAACCCAATATATGGAGTAGCAAATAAAAGTAAAAGGGTTCAATTCCCGTTGGGAACGCTCCCCGATTTTCGCACGTAGGAATCGTGCTAGAGGATGCCGCTGGTCGGCGGGTTTTCTCGGGGATCTCCCGTTTCCCCCGTCCTTGCATTCAGCGCTGCTCCATACTCACCTCACTTCACCCTCAGCTCTCAAGACCACAATGTTAAGTCATCCAAACCTCTCCACGTGCTCATGTTTTTTGTCGAAGCACTCGACATAGTGTTTTGTTACTTGGCTGTACTACTGTTCATAGCTTGCAATCCTACTACATATCTCTGCAAGCATACTAAACAATTCCAGACACCAAAAAAAGTGACATACTAAAGACTTTATTTCTTCTTTTCGTTATAAAAATGTTAACTTAATGTAAATTTTGCCATTTAAATATTAACATTGTNTAAAGACTTTATTTCTTCTTTTCGTTATAAAAATGTTAACTTAATGTAAATTTTGCCATTTAAATATTAACATTGTATAAACTAGTTTTAGTGCATTTGTGTGACGTGTTTCCAAACTTCTGATAAAACAAATTCCATTTTATGTTTAACTATATATACGTATATTTTTTTCCAGTGGTAACTGGAGCTACAGATGGCATCGGAAAGGCGTGTGCAGAACTGGTGAGTGCATATTAGTTTATTTACTCCGTCAAAATTCACTTGTGTATTGTGATTTATAATAATTTAATTTTAATTGTTTTAGCTGGCGCAGAAGGGAATGGATATAGTAATGATNCTTGTGTATTGTGATTTATAATAATTTAATTTTAATTGTTTTAGCTGGCGCAGAAGGGAATGGATATAGTAATGATTAGTCGAACTATGTCGAAATTGGAAACAGTCGCTGCAGATTTAGGTAAGTTATAAAATTTCAGTTTTATGCTCTAAAATTTTCTGTAATCGCTGACTTAAATTTAATGTAATGATCACCTTCTTGGAAACCGAGTCGTTAAATAAAAACAGTTACATTTATGGTTTGATGATACTCCTTAAATTGTTTTATATTATACTAGCTTACCTGGCCACGCGTTGCTGTGGCATAAAAAAATTTGGTTCTATTCATTTCTGTGAAATTAATCGAAATAAGTAAGAAGTATATATATATATATATATATATATATATATATATATATATATGNAACAAAGGCGCTTCCTGACGCGAAAGCATGGTAAAAATGAGCTTTTTGCAGATTTTAGTACCTTTGCAGGTAATATAGATAAAAAAGAAAGGTATAGAAACACTCGTGGGGACGAAAGGAAGGTTTATTAAAAAAAAACAATGAAAATTGGTTGATTTTTCCGGGAGTTATACGCGTCCGAACAAACGGACACAATATATATATATATATATATATATATAAGTAAAATCGGGTTAGCTGTAAGTAACTAGCCATCCACACTGAAATTCACATTTGGATTGGTAGAATGGAGATTTTTTTTCAAACATTGCACTAATGTGGGCAGTGCGGCGAGCAAAATCAGTGTTTGTAGATTTTCGCAGTGTGCTTCTGGCTACTGCCCGGTCTCTCTTGCTGTTGCTCCACCTCTACGTCATCCATTATTCACGTTCACTAAGTTGGTCTGTCAGCCTTCTCTTACAACGGATTTGGCATAATAAATAGCAAACTAGACAGGACAACGCGAGTGGTAGCGAAATGTATTTAATACTTATATCAGTACTTAGAGCAAGTTAAGTAATTTACATTTCGCTAGTTACTTCTTGAATATCACGTCAGGCATGTGAATAAAAAATGTTTCTGGTGAACGGTTTACAATCATCGGCTTCTTTTATATGCACAAGTGTCCTTGAGAAAGTGAATAAAAGTGGACTGTGCAAGTATAACCATTTGTTAACGCATCGCACTGGATGCTCGGGAATTGTTGGGAATAATTTGAAGGGGTGGTAGGGCACGCCGGGACAAACATTACTGATGTAAGAAACATTTTCCGTAAACGCCAACCTACCGAGCTACAGCTGTCAAGGGACGCGCGCTCTGTTTGAACTTGGCGGGCTGCCTGGGCCACTCGCGTGCGCGTGCGAGCAGCAGTACGCAGGCGCAGTGCAGGACGGAGCGGCATTGGAGTCGAGAGATCTGGGCGGCTCTTAACAACGAGGTCTCGAGAGCCGATCAGGGTGAAATGAGGTGAGAGTGGAGCAGCGCCGCAACACAAGGGANGCTCTTAACAACGAGGTCTCGAGAGCCGATCAGGGTGAAATGAGGTGAGAGTGGAGCAGCGCCGCAACACAAGGGTGGGGGAAATGGGAGATCCCCGAGAAAACCCTCAGATCAGAGTCATCGTCCAGCGCGATTCCCACGTGCTAAAATCTGAGAACGACNGGGAGATCCCCGAGAAAACCCTCAGATCAGAGTCATCGTCCAGCGCGATTCCCACGTGCTAAAATCTGAGAACGACCCCGCCGGGAATATAACTCGGTTCGCCTTGGTGGGAGGCGAGCACTCCAACCGCTAGTCCTCCAGTAAAACTGTAGTTGGTAAGTCTAGGAAGAGAAAATAAGTTTTTAAGATTAATGTCAGATTCACTAGTAGCGCGTGCACACACATCTAGCAGGTTNGTCTAGGAAGAGAAAATAAGTTTTTAAGATTAATGTCAGATTCACTAGTAGCGCGTGCACACACATCTAGCAGGTCGAAACTACTCTACGTTTATATGTCAACAAAAAGTTTTGCGTAATCTGAGTGTCCACGATTCAAAACAAGTTTTCTATACCAATGAATTGTTCGGTTGGAAGCACTAGTAATAACCTGAAGCTTTCCTCTGCAGGATTCAATGCCGCGCTATTTAACGCGAATGTTGGCCATGCCATGCCAGACACAGCAGATACTCATTGCTATGGAAANGATTCAATGCCGCGCTATTTAACGCGAATGTTGGCCATGCCATGCCAGACACAGCAGATACTCATTGCTATGGAAATAACCGCGCTCAGAAGGAATTTCCCGTAAGAGGCATTTGCTTTATCACAACTAATTAAGTTCGGCTACCATCAGAGGGAGCTAAGACCGCTGCAGCCTTGGTAATGTGAATGTGCGTAGGACGAAAATGCATGATGTATAATCAGTTTGTATTTCGAATGAACATCAGCATGTATCGGCCATGCATTCGACGCAACTACAGTGTTCGGCAGAGGATGACTCGCTGGACTACGGAAGGCAGGGTGGTCGTTCTGTCGAACTTCCCGCCTCANACTACAGTGTTCGGCAGAGGATGACTCGCTGGACTACGGAAGGCAGGGTGGTCGTTCTGTCGAACTTCCCGCCTCATGGAGAGCGTTCCGACCGATGTTGCTGGGAGCAGTGGGAACATGACAGAACCCAAAACGCGCCTGTAATAATTCTCTGGGTAGCCCAGAGTGAATACATTTACAGATGAATGTTTCATCGTCTGACAGCTACGAACTCAACTAAGTGTCCCTTTCNGTAGCCCAGAGTGAATACATTTACAGATGAATGTTTCATCGTCTGACAGCTACGAACTCAACTAAGTGTCCCTTTCCGCCATCCAGAGATATACAGAGGCATCACTTCCCGCACTATTGTGAGGCAACTTTCAAAACAATACTTGCATTCTCCGACGTCCCTTACTTACGCCGTATTGTGTTTACACCCCGGTAAAGGAAACTTCGTTTAGATTTTTATCGTAATCGGGTGGCGTTTATATCCGAGAAATGGCCATGCATTGTCTTTAGTGCCGAATCAAAAATTTTGCCTGTGCAAATAAGCAGCCATACTCAAGTATGTACAGTAGAGTCCCGCTAATCCGAACCACGCTAATCCGAAATTCCGTTNTGCAAATAAGCAGCCATACTCAAGTATGTACAGTAGAGTCCCGCTAATCCGAACCACGCTAATCCGAAATTCCGTTCAATCCGAACAAACGAAAGTACAGTAGGTTGGAAAAAATCAAAACAAAAATAAAACCCCATATTCAGATTATTAGTCGTCTGTATCTTTATACATTGTATGTAAACGGTAATTATAGTACTTACAAATATTATTTGTTCATGTTCACATAATTAGTTAGTCTTTTCTGGCGTAGTGAAGAAAATCTGCTGGACGAAGCAATATTGCGCCATCGCCTGATTACATCACGTCAGCTGGTGTGGCGATAGACTGTTGCTCGACGTAGCGTAGGGCAAGGTCAAGAGCCGCTGCCGCGTCAGTATGTGACACAAGCTGCTCCGTATCACCGTCGGCCTCAACATCACTCTGATCT
>NQII01008307.1:5001-49888 GCA_002778355.1 Clitarchus hookeri
ATGTACATTTATTGGATGCCATGTCTACACTGTAGAGTAAGACAAATATTTAAACTTCTAAAGTAGCTTTAAAAAAAAATTATTCGAAAAGCCTAAATCAGCAGGAAATTAAAGAATCCGATAAGTGAGAGACACCGAGCCTTAAGTCTAACTTTCTCTCGAAATTGAAAAACAGCAGACTCAAATTCGTTTACTCATGTATGAATTTGTTAAGAGCTATAAATGAGTTCCGACAAGGAAAGAAACTCCTTGAATATTGGAAGGAAACGTTAAAGAATGAGTATTTAACACAGGGTAGCGGATTGCCAAAGTTATAGAATAGCAATAGGCAGATTGAAAGAGGATCCAAGTCCTGGACGCTTGGCGAAGATAATGGATCGAGGTGTTGGACGCCTGATGCAAGAATCCAGGTGCCAAGCGCCTGGAGGAGAGATGAAGAACCCCGGTTGCAGAGGGCGCCTGGAAGTAAGGATCTAGGTATCGGGCGTATGGCGCAGCGGTAAGGATCCAGGCATCAGAAGCCTGACGGAGATGATAAGGAGCCGGGTAGTAAGGATCTAAATATCGGGCGCCTGGCGTAGCGATAAGGATCCAAGTTCAGGACGCCTGGCGGCTAGGGTAAGGATCCAGACAGCGGATCGGCCACTCACCAGCTTGTACATGGTTCTGGTCTGTGCTGCTTGGTGCGGGCTTCTGGAAGAAGTCGTTGAAGTGTCTCGGAGGACGAGAGTGCCATTCCGCCGGACCTCCAGCAGTATATATACCCGCAGCTTGGCAGCGCGTGTGAGCGTGTGTGTGTCTGTGTCCGCCTGTGGGGCGTGGCTGGGACCTTCAGGGGCCTTGGACTGCGAACCGACCTTGGCGGCCCGGAGCGGATATGTGACACCCGCGGCCAGGGGCGTGTGTTACCGCGAATTTTTTTTCGAGAGAAATGGTCGAAAATTATACCGACTCGTGGAGTACCGTGTATATAAACTTATAGCTGTTATTCCATCTATGAAAAAACTCTGTTTAATCTGTAGGGCCAATGTGTATCTTTTCGCCAAAAGAGTCTAACGGAGGTGTCTATGTAGGTCTATCGATGAAGTAGTGTAACATGGAAGTTTAAATAAACTCCTTTCAAATACATATTATTACTACAGTTGTTAATTATTTATATATATATATAGTTAGAGAGAGAGATTGAGAGAGAGTTAAGGATGGACTATATAAGTTTGTTCATGCGTCGGTGAGGCGTAACTGAGAAACTGTATCAAACACAAATAGGTCAACATGTCACTTAATGCCAAATCGTACTATTAAGCATGTAAAAATAACAGAAACTGAATTTAAATAATTGGATGTTCACAGCTTTAGGGGGTACTCTTTAATAATGACGTTAGGAATTGGAACTACTTTTCCTGCATTGCTACCAAATATACTTAGGAATAACAGTTAGTGTTTCTATTGACTTGTATGCAGATAGGAACAATTTTTATTCCTAAGTTCTCAATTGGAATAAGTTACACCAATTTAAATAATAAACCTTATTGCATAAGCTGTCACGACGTGGAAATACTTATTATTTACTGCTAACGTCACTGTAGACGTTCCAGCAACTCTAGAACGTGAGGTTCTTCGCACAAATTTTAACATTTGGATTAGTTATAAAAATACTTATAAATAAAAATTTAATCGTTTTATTCAGTTTATTTCTTAGTCACTATATTTTATTGAGGGCATTGAGCTAAAATTTGCTATCTATGCTGAAAACATTCGATTCTATATTTAAAGATAACGCCACCTGCGATATTTTGATGTTCTTGGTAAGAGTAATTAATTTATTATAAAAGAATCTAGCAAATCATAAAGAAATAGGAAAACTTTTAATTAGTAAAACTAGGCAGCAAGGGTAAATTATTTATTATCAAATAATCTAGCGGACCTTAAAGAAATAGATAAATTGTTATCTAGTAAAACCAGGCACTCGCCTATTTTTACAATCTGTTTTATAAATGTCTGAACTAAATCAGGCTAAACACCAGCCGGTAAGGTCCATTACCACAAGACACAGTATAATTAGTGACACCTTTTGACAAACATACGCTGTCTTATGTGTGAGTAATATCACACTACACATCAATGTCATGTTAATGACAATTTTTTTTTTCAAAACTTTGCACTCTAAATTATGTTATTTAAAAATTTCCAGTAAAATTTTTTAAACGTTAACTCATTTCTTATGCGAATCATCAAGAGATTTTAGTGTAGGCGTGACAGAGAACGATGGTCAGTTTTAAGTGATGCCACGAAATCTTTTAAGTGCAAAGTTTACATTCCACGTGATATTCTGTAAGCGGCAAAACTTCCCGATCACGGTGATCTGTAAACCACGTGTTAACTGAGTCAGAGCTTACAAACTGTGGTATATTCCAAGTGTAACTAACCTGCGACCTTTCGTGATCTAGCCCGTCAATAACACATCCTTCCGTCCGAAAATATCCGGGTTCATATTCCAGGTAAATCGAATAAGTGGTTATCTGTTTTAGTTCTGCATTTAAGTCAGTTCAACTAACTTTAGCCTTCTGGCTTAAGTGTGGTTGTAAAGGTTTACCCCTGGACATTTCCCCTGTGCTACATACTGCCGAATACGTTACATTATTTTCCGAAACAGGACTATTCAATTAGTGCCTACCTGGTTAGCCAAGTTTACTCGTGGACAAAACACTGTAAGAGCAATTTTTCTAAATACGCGTTCGAATACAACTGCTTAATTCAACGACAACTGTAACTATCACTGGTATAAAATGTGTAAATTATATGTTATTTCACTTACTACAGTCTCGTTTAAATACGTGGACTTTCCATAAGTGAACCATGACTTTGTAATGAGTGTGGCTCACCGAGCATTGTAATTATTTGTACAGGCTTTTCACGGTAATCTGAGCACTTTTGAAAACACTGCTTGAGATATACTTGTAAGCGCTATGCGCTTTCTTACGCCATCTGTAAACTGTAAAATAAAGGTAGTTTTGAACAAAAATGTATTTGTTGTTTGGCATTCTTTGTGTTTAATTCAAAAAAAAAAACTACAACTGATGTATATTTACATAATTGTTCAAAAAACCCCATAGAGACTACAAGACTTTGGGAAAAATATACCAATATATGGCTTCATAAACGTAATATTAATGTTAATTTACACATTTCAAAGTATGTGTAAAAATATACCCACTCCTTGAACTAATCTCTTGAAATAAGTATTTTTAATACTACGTGGTTCTTTTATAATCACTTAATATGAGTGTATTTTTGCATCATGCAATGTGTANGGTTCTTTTATAATCACTTAATATGAGTGTATTTTTGCATCATGCAATGTGTAAGTTTTAAATGTAAATTTACAGTATGTTTAAACTTGCATTACGTTCTGGAGTATCTGTGAATGCCAGAAATATGGGACTTACAATTATACAATTAGAAAAATATGCAAAAATACTTATATTTCAAGAAATACTAAAATTCGGCGAAGCGTTTTATGTGCAATTAACGGGGCAAAATCTACTAGTATACAAGACCATCTAGCGATAGGGAAAAGAACCACTTCGAAATCCCTTTGTGTGTTCAAACAATAACTAATTCCCACTGATTGGATATGTTTGCTTTTTGCATATGACTACTATATATATTAAATTCAGATTTTAAAGATGCCTACTTTTTAATTACTCTTTTTGTAATCATCCAGTTACGGAACGAAGAAAAATGAACTGAAAATCGTAACCGATACAGGTGATAAAACTACTAGGGAAATCAGTTTAAAATGTACAGATGTTGTTTGTGTATTTACAAATAGAGTTAATCTGTGATTATACTTTTGTATAAATGAAACAAGGCACATACATTGGGGGTGAAATTACAATTGTGATATATTTGTAAATTGTACTTGTATTGGAGTAAAAGTATACTACTGTTACAGTTAATTTTCTGACACTTTGACACAATTCAATCTATAATTAGTAGTACAGTGCACATGTCATTAAAAAAATTTGAGGTTAAATTTACTTGGAAACAGAGTAAAAAACTCTGTATGAGTAAAAATACACTGACTTCGGAGGAGATACTGCTGTTACATAATTTGTGTAAAATTACACAAAACGTAAACAGTGTTAATTTAACATTACCTTGGGTCTCATCACTTTATTAATGCGTCGGTAAAGTGGAAGTGAGAAATTAATTTAAAAGTATATATATTCAAATTTGTTAATTCTTTTAGTTGAATAGCCCTCCAGTGTGCGCTGTTGGACACCATCAGAAATACAGCCACAACGTTTTGGTGGGTAATGCCATTATCTACTGTTGGTAAGTCAACTTGTTATGATTGACTACTGTTTGTGCAATGGGCCAAACGGGGACACTTCCCATCAACTCCTATGTGTAGGCGTTTACAAGTATTTGCCAGACCGAAACTTCCTCTTGTTAGAAAGGACGAAGAGGAACATTATTGCATGAGCTAAGAGGGCAACAGCAGTTGGTCAAACACCAACACATTTTCAGGATCGTAACCAGTGAACGCGACACCTCAGAGATCAAGGCTTTGAATCTTGGACATAAATTAGTACTTGCCTATATTCCTAGCATGGGAAAATTATGCTTTTAGTCGTCCATTAAGTTAAAAACCTACCCCATGCTCCGTGTTAATTAGTAAGGGCTCTGCACTTACAATGCATTCAGTTACTCTATAAATATTAATTTACCCCATGTGTAAATGTGTTAACTTTTAAAATAAACAACAATGCTATAATTTATAATTATTTTTCTCATTTAAAAACAATTTTGTTCGTTTTCCGTAAACGGGTTTTGCTGAATTAGTTAATATAACTCTATAAAATATGTTTAATGTTCAAATAACTAAGTGCGGAAATTCTTTGATTTTACAAAAAAAAGCAAATGTGTAAATCTTTAATTTTTTTTGTTATATAATTTCTTTGATTATAACTAGTTTGTTATCAAGTAAACACTTTTCAAAGCTTTGCTAAGTTAATATTTTGTGCCCGTTGTTAATTCTTACACTCTGTGAAAAAATTTACATTACGTGAACCTTTTCACTGGTATTAATACGTCGATAAAACTGTCATGTGAAATCGTCTTATAACAAATAAGTTAAAGTTTCAACATTTTAAATCCATTTTAAAGAATTATATATATATATATTTAGTTTGCTATTATTTCTAAATTAGATTTTATAGAAGCGTTAATTCCCGGAACTATGTATCCTTACTCAGAGCCAACATTATTACAAACACGCGCGACCGTTTGCTTAGTTAGAAGGGTAGTTTCATAACTATTTATTTTAATTAACCTTGGACCAGCAATATTTAGGGATATCGCTCATATGCCACGCAAAATTTTGCGTGCGTAGTCACTCAATTAAAGAAATTTACTCAATCATATCAGTAAATAACGCGGTCAGAACTTTACAATTGTTTCTGGGACTGTACTTGTAACATCATGATCATAAATACTGACACCCTATCACTGTGAGAAAGAATTGTCCCAGACAACGGAATAGTCCAGAGTTTATGGTCAATAAAATACATTCAGCGAATGAAACAACTATTTGGTTGCCAGTGAACTTTCTTTTCACAATTAAGGAGGTTCAGACAGTTCATGTTTATACTTCTTTTTTTTATTTCTGTAAGGCCATCTGGGGAACACATTTCAATTTCAATTCCTTATCATTCTTTATTTCCTTTTTTTCCTATATTCTTTAATTTTTTTTATGTGTAATTTTTTTTTCTTGTGACTATTTTGAGCCGGTTGTTCTGTTTTTTTCTTTATCTCTGGTCTGGGAATCTCCATTTTTAACACTTTTTTTCCTTAAAAACCTGTCCTTCTGATGCTTCTTTTGCTTTTATTTTGTATCGTTCTTGACTTCTGGAATCCAAATTGTTGACTTTTTTTTCCCAAAAATATTTGAAAATCTGTTTTTCTTATTATTATTTTCATCCATTTTGTACAAATTTCGGTCTTGAATTTAAGTTTAGAAGGATTCCAAGAATGCTCCAACTCAAATATATGGTTGCAGATGTTGGCACTCCATCAGAACACAGGGTACCAATGGACTGCATTACGCAATGGTGGATTCATCTTATGAGTTACCATCTGGGATAGCGGACTTTACATACTGCAATTGAAATTACATATTTCATTACATTGCAATGTATTAACAAGTTTTTAATTTGGCATGTAAACATATTTTGTTAAAGGAACTACATATGTTTTTGTTTCACCACATAAGAAAAGTATTTCAAGGTGAATCGCTAATAAAAAATTTTAACACCTCGAGTACTTGTCATGCCATACCTAAGCATTGCGACGGGATCTCGCAAGACAGCGAGACGCATTCCAGGAAAGCTTAATTTCTCGCAAATGATATAGAAACAGTAGGATATTATTACACTCGACGTAAGTCAGAGGGTTAAACTACAGATGCCACTTTGTACTTTTCTTGTTCCACAGGAAAGCCATAGAAATATTATTTCTTAAAACTATTCTCGCAAATTTTTCTTTCAGTGTGTTTTGTTAACATAAAAGTAAAATATAAAGCTGTAGATAATTGTTTGTAACCTTTCCTGGAGGAAGTTCGCATTCACAGAACTTGTATTTTCTGAGATACGCGTGTTTTTGTACTGTTACATTCGATATATCTACTGCCATTAAAACAATTCATCTCACACTAGCTGTACTAAAGTATGTACTACGAACAACGTTTCATTATTCTGTCATTTTGGAAAGAACTTGCCTCCGAAACATTTTTATAGGACTGCATCATATCTGAGGAACTACATGACAGTTTAACTTCAACAATGGTTAAAATTACAATCTTCTTGGACTTTTTTAGCAAAGGTAATCGTAACGTCTAAACCTTAGTGAACTTCATCAAGATATTTATTGCATATATGTTCAGAGGACAGTGCGTTAATCAGTTATATGGGTAACTTCAGTTGATTAAGGGAGATAATACCAGGATTTTGAGAATAAATGGACATTGTCATACTGCACACATTTTCGAGTTTTCAAATATACTAAATTTTCGGCATCGTTTAGATGTTCTTCTCTACAGCGACACATTTCTGCCAACGATCCATTCGTCTCCAGCCTGGCTGGAGATATGTTGCACGTCCAAGACCTAAAAGCACGGAAGCCCTAAGGGTGACTCAGGCATAAGAATCGCGCCTCATCGTAGCCTCTAAGCACGAATCACTCAACTGGCGCGTCGTCTTCCCGTCGCTAACGCGCCTTCATGAGACTTTCAGCGACGAACATAATTTTATGCCGAAATACTGAAGGTAAAAGTGTGCTGCAATTATCTTTACTTTACATAAATTCTGCACCGGGATGTTCATACTTAAAAATGACCGCAAAAAGACCTGATTTAACTATTTTCAGATGCGGAAAAAATGGGTTTTGAGGATAAATGGAGAACCTGAATTGGCTTACACACGTGTAATGTTTCTTAAATGCTATACCTACGGGGACATTATCTGAGCAGTTATGTAATACGATGTTTTCTGCTGACGTTCTGCACACGGTTCGATAGTTTGGGCAGGCGGCGACCTTAATCACGACTTCATAGACGTAACTTTAATGAGAGAAAAGTTCCGAAATCACTTACTAAACTTCCCGTGATTACGAACACACTATTCTTCTGGAAGTGATTTCGATGTATAAACATGAGGTAATCTGAAGGTGCTGAATGAAGCTTAAAGTCTACCCTGTTTCCCTGTTTCCACTCGCTAATTTTCTATATCTCTGTCTCCACACGTATATTGCAGTTTGCAGGCTGCGTTGGAGGTTGTTAAGCTAATGTGGTTATTCCTAAATATAAACTATCATCAAATCCTTACCGATTGATTTTTTAGTCTATATACAATAAAAATATGATATTTTTGTTGTTTACTTTTAATTAATCACCACGTAGAACGGCGTTGGAATATAAGCAGCGAGGATGGATTGAGTTAATTCTTCCCGATGATAACACGTGACTTCAAATTTTCCAATACTTAACCCTAAATTTTGTGGTTAAAAAATGTGTTAAATGTTTTTAAGTATGTACGAGTTTGATTACAAATATCGGTGAGTGGAGACTTGTAGTTGCATTCAATCCTAAACCACGTTGAAAGAGTTAAAAAATACTTGAGGCAGTGAGTTCCAAAACTTTACTAGTGCAGAAAATGAAAAAAAATGAGTTAGCTATGGAATTGGGTTCAGATGGTACACCTACACCATATTACGCGAAGCATTTGCATGTAAACTGTTTATTNGGAATTGGGTTCAGATGGTACACCTACACCATATTACGCGAAGCATTTGCATGTAAACTGTTTATTTTGTATCTTTATTGAGGTTTAAAATCGGGATTTTGTTTCAAAACTTTATGAGATGTGCTGGCATTTTGGTCCAAAACTTTATACATGAACAATCGTCATGTTATGTCAAAATTTTATATATTGTTATGCCGCTTCGTAAAAAAAATGCTCAGATTGTTCTAAAATTTCATACAGTTATATCACCCACACTGCTGCCAACACAGAATTGCACCAGTAAAAAAATAATATCACAACAACTAAAATTTTTTGTGAGGGATGCCCAGGACAAAACAAAAACATGGCTTTCTTGGGTATGATGGCAAAATTGTTTTCTGACTTAAACAGTGTCCAGGATATAATGCTCATCTTCCCTGACGTGGGGAATTAATTTTTACCCCCGTTAGAGTCTTCGGACGAATAGGAAAGATAATTAGAAAGAAAGACACTATTGTGTCACCACTGGAATACAAGGATATTTTTGACACCTTTGGTACTGTCAAGAGCATTGGGGATGATGTTGCTATACTCAATTGCAAAGATGCAATTTAGCCTGTGGTACGAAGCACAGGCCAACTTCATTTCAAGTTTGCTCCTTCAAAGAGACTGCATATAAAAAGAGGAAAGAAGTGCATGGGGAAATAAACATACTGGTGAAAGGGGAAGTCAACTACCGCACGGATACGGTAGAATATATATCAATTCTCGAGAACAANAAATAAACATACTGGTGAAAGGGGAAGTCAACTACCGCACGGATACGGTAGAATATATATCAATTCTCGAGAACAAAAACGTTTACCACATCATCCCAGAGCCTATTAGGGTTAATGTGAAAGCGGCAAAAGTCAAGGACGTTGATTTACTGTTGAAAAAGAACGTCTGTGATATGTGGCGTGAAAGAGAGGCTCTCGAATTCGGCAATGATATTATTGATCGTGAATCTGACGTCACTGAAAAAGGTGCGGAGGAAAGCGATTTTGTGGAACACGAAGATGAAGATGATTTTGACATGAGTGTGTGATAATGAAGACGAGAACTTTTGACAACTGTTCTGTTTATACTTTACTGTAACAGAGATAGCCCTATCCAGCTGTTCGCATAACTTTAATGTTGTGTTATTGGCCTACGTGTAAGTTCTGACGTTTATAGCTTTGTCTTATTGTAATTTGTTGTTGAAATATTTAGCCTTTCATTGCCACTATTATTAATGAGTAAGTCTTAGTGAAAAATTGCATTACTTAGTAAATACAACCAATACCAATATGGTTAATGGTAATAAATACAATTATTATTATTACAAACATGGTAATAGGTTTCCATTTACTCTTGTGTCGGCCTCATTCTTTTTTAATTTGTATGTTGCTACAGCACTTCATATTTGCAAACGGTTTTGTCTCAAAACTTTATGCACATACTCTTTTGCAATTAAACTTGATATATGCAAAAGTTTATGTGTTACAGCATCGAAAAATATGAGGAGATAATAAATTAATTTGTTTGGACCTGCCTATATTGACTCCCTTTTACATTTTGTTATATAAAAGTCAACATATTCAGTCTTTATTAAGAGAACCACGTTTTTTGCGTTTTCTGAAAAATAATGTGACATAAACTTATATCAAGTTTTGGAACTGGCTGCCTCTAATATTTTTACTCATTTATTTTTTCAGATACTGTAAGCATCTTGGCAAAAGATAAAAAAAAGAGAATATGACTGATGATCGACTTACAGAGGACTTATTTTTACATTCAACAGTCTATAATGATTATAATTAAAGTTTTAAAGTGGGTTAAACTGATTTATGAGATGCATCGAGAATTTAGTTGTTTTCGAAACGGTGTTCTAGAAGATTCCTATTGTTTCTAGCTTCGTGAGGTACATATAATACCACATTTATATTCGCTCACTACGTTTAAATATAGAATAATAAATTATATATGTTTAGTCTATGTACGGTTTTTTTGTCCAGATATATTCGACCGTAGAGAGATAAATTTGAAGAACACATTTAGGGATGATAATTTTTTGTTGTGTTCTTCCGATGTTGATTCACGGTGTGCTATGTGCGTATCTTAGTAGTAATCACTTGTACATTGACTGCAATCTTTTAAGAAGCCTTTTAGTTTTTGCCTTTACTCTTGTATGTATAAGGCCACTCTAGCTTCATGATTTTAAAACTGACCCAGTCATTAGAGGCGTTTCATTCTAATTATGGATTAGAGATACCATTCTAAAAGAAAAGCATAAAATTACAGGTTATCTTGTTAAATAATGCATGAGCGACAAAAAAAAATATTATTATGTCACTAATGGCAGTTCGGCTGTAGGCCTATAACTAGAATTGGCCCGTGTGTAGGNGGATTAGAGATACCATTCTAAAAGAAAAGCATAAAATTACAGGTTATCTTGTTAAATAATGCATGAGCGACAAAAAAAAATATTAGTATGTCACTAATGGCAGTTCGGCTGTATAACTAGAATTGGCCCGTGTGTACGGACCGAGAAAATTAACTAGTAGACACGGTAAAACAAGCTAACCTTCAAGCTTCACTGCGTTCTCAATTTGCCGGCATATGGCTAACGGTTATTCCTTTCTTTCCTCACTTACACTTTACGTCACTTTATTTTTAGTGTTCGTTGCTGGCTTATAAACTTTCTAATATTTCATAACATACGCCAAAATTACAAAAAGTTCCAAACATTTATCTCTTAACAGACTCATCATTAGGGATACTCGAATTTTGCGGAAAGAGTTTCTGTCTAGTTGTATTTCAAAACATTTTATTTCATTTCTAGTTCTNTTAGGGATACTCGAATTTTGCGGAAAGAGTTTCTGTCTAGTTGTATTTCAAAACATTTTATTTCATTTCTAGTTCTGCGACTGTGAGGTTGTAACTGCTTTGTATTGTTACAATACGTTAAGGGTGTATCCGATCTCGTGAGGTATGAAGGTATTACTAAAAATAAAATAACAAAATTGAATTTTTTAAATTTATTTTTAAACTATATAAATACACACATCTATTGTTTACAACATTAAACTACTTATCTCTACCATTAACACTAGTTGTTCGCAGTGGGCACAATATTTAATGTCAATTTTAATTCTAGTTAAAATCCTTATCACTGCCTTTAATGGTTACAGTCACTTAATTCTCACTTATTATTTACACATATTCTATCCAACATTGTCATCATTCCAAATATCTGTCAACCACGCATCCAGTTCAATAGTCTCGCCCGTCAGTCTTGCTCTCAACTGTACCGATGCTCGCAGTCCGCAGACTTCACTCTCACTAGTGACTGACGTCACCACTCGTCGCTTCGCTGTCTTCGCACAACTGGCGCTTAAGGCCGTACAAGGCCACAGACTGTCAACTCGGAGGCCAGCCACGCTTATATAGACCCCTTGACCCGATACAGGAGGTTTCCCGTACACCAAGTTGCACTGGGGGAGGGGGAGGGCAATGACGCAAACATTCTTGCAACGATAACGCAATAAATTAAATATTCTCAAATACAGAGGTGGCACGAGTCCCGATAGGCTTATATTTTATAATTACGCGCTGTTCTCTGGTTACTAGTGATGCCCTTGACCCACTGCTTAGCACGCTCTTGCGATACGGAGGCAAGGGGATCCACGCAGGTCAGCGGCATGCAACAGTAGCAGAGATGCCTGTCCTGCGAATCACAGACATTCAGTACTGGAGTAACTTCATTCTTAATGGCCAGGTCAAGTACTTCAGTGTTTTCTCGCTAAGACAAACGACCAATAACCAAAGATAAATACAGGTGTGTATGTATGATATTGACGTATGAAGTCCCGGATTCACAATCGTGGAGATGTTGCACATGGGAAACACATATGGCCGGTGTTGTACAGCAAGGAACCAGCGTCCAGTGCTTTGAGTGTCTTCGCTGCGAATAGCCCGATTTGTAAATGTTTCTCCGTCTCTCGTTTATGAATAGTTCATGTTAATATAACGGAGAAAGCAGGAATATTGTTCAGTAGTCGCAAGATACACGTCCTACACAAGCGCAGCACACGCCAAATTATTACGTGAATCCAGTGCCTGAGCGCACGAAGTAATACGTGATCAAACAGGCAGACGACTGGAAAAAATTCCCCCAGCAAATGCATACCTTTTACGTCAGCATTGACTGAGATCTTACGGTAAAGACGATGATAAAAAGGGAAAAATACTTCCATGGAGTGGAGAGGTTTGGGCGGCTCATAACATCTAGATATCGAGAGTCAATGGTGGTGAAACTAGGTGCGTATGGAGCAGCGCTTGAATGCAAGAGCGAGGAAAACGGGAGATGCCTGAGAAATTCTGCCGACCAGCGGCATCGTCCGGCACTATTCTCACGTGTGAAAATCTGGGAGCGACCCCTCTGGAAATCGAACCCGGTTCACCTTGGAGGGAGGCGAGTCCATAGCTGCACTAAGAGTGCTGTTTATAACTGTTTACCAGTAATTTTTGTCGCTATTTGTTTTGTGCGCATTATTGTAAGAACTGTTATAATAATACAACTTACCTTCGCAACAACTTCGTAACGTCATTTGATCAGCGCATGGATAGAAGCCATCAGGACCACAACAACCACTACTCGGCAGCCGGAAGCCCAGCCAGAGGGAACATTTCGCAGCATACAGTAGCCAATCAGACGCAATGTCTTTTTCCAGAGCCTTCCCACAGCCAATCAGAGAACGAATACGCCTACGTCAACAAAGGAACCGCCGCCCCATTTCTTGTCTGTGAACTGCATTAATATGCACTCGCACCATAAGGTGGTACTGACGGGTCAAGATTAGGGGAGGAGGTCGTCTTACCACTTTTCTCCCAGAAAGGGTTTCTCTCCCCCCTCNTGGTACTGACGGGTCAAGATTAGGGGAGGAGGTCGTCTTACCACTTTTCTCCCAGAAAGGGTTTCTCTCCCCCCTGCCCCCTTAAAACCATGGGTTGACAGACAGTGGCAAGTTACTCACTGAGAGAAAGGTTTGTTCTGGCCAACAAAATACTTTGTTCATACAGGGCCAAAAATATATTTAGTTGCCCCAACAAAATATTTTGTTCANCCAAAAATATATTTAGTTGCCCCAACAAAATATTTTGTTCAATGAAAAAAACTTGAAAAGCAACAAAATTAATTCTACTCATCTAACAAAATGCACGTTTGAATAAACAAAATCCCTGTGTTGTCGTTACGCTGTAAAACTCAAAATATATATTTAAGCATTTTGTCCAGTATTTGAAATGTATGTAATTTAAAAAATTAAATTTCGTTAGTGGTCACTTCGACTGGTTACTAGGGCGTAGCGCTCACACACAAACCATTTAGTTTCGAATATTGGCCAGGCTTCCAATCTTCTTTGAAATAACCAAAACTCTTTCACGTATACCTAAAACCAAACAAATCTTTGGTTGCACCAACCAAATATTACTTTGGGGAAACCTAAAAAAAAAAAGATAATTTGGTTTCAAAAAAATATATTTCATTGCCCCTATACAAAAATTTATTTCGTTGCGCCAGATAAACTGTATTTGATTCAACAAAACCTTTTTTCTCAGTGAACTTAATATTATATTAAGTATATAAAACTTGAAGTAAATGGCTTGCAAACAATTTTGTATTTAATTTTCAATGTTTAATTTTGAGGACGCTTTAATGATCTTTGCAAACTGAACGAAATTTAAGTTTAGGGTATTTTTAGATATTTGTAACCCGTGTATTTAAATAACGGAGGCCTACATGAAAATAAGTTTTATATCCGTGCTTAATCACACCCTCGTACAACACACAGTGTGTGTGTGTGNTAGATATTTGTAACCCGTGTATTTAAATAACGGAGGCCTACATGAAAATAAGTTTTATATCCGTGCTTAATCACACGCTCGTACAACACACAGTGTGTGTGTGTGAGAGAGAGAGAGAGAGAGAGAGACCTGTAATATTACCATGAACGTGAATATGGTCACAGAAAGTTTGAGACTTCCCTCTTTTCTTCTGGAGACAAAACTAGGCGGCCATAACCTCGAACCATCTCTCTCGTGTGCTAGGACACTTTGTCGGCGCGTACGTCTCGAGACCGGGGTGTGTGCGACAGATTCACTTTTTTGAATCTTTAGCTTATCTTTAGCAGTGGTGTAAATGTATTTTAAAAAGGGTAGCCGCAGTAGCTGAGCGGTTAGCCTGCTTGCCCCCCCCCCACCAAGGCGAACCGGGATCAATCTCCGGTCGGGTCACTCCCGGATTTTCGCATGAGGGAATCGTGCCGGACGATACCGTTGGTCGGCGGGTTTTCCTCTGGGATCTCCCGTTCCCTCCGCCATTTAATTCCGGCGCTGCTCCATACTCACCTCAACCACCCTCATCGGCTCTCAAGACCTCGCTGTTAAGAGCCGCCCAAATCTCTTCACCAACTCACTAACTCCTGAATGTGAAAATTCTTTCTGTGGATGGAAAAATAAACAGCAGGATTCTTTCAAGAAGTTGGACCTATTTCAGGCCATTTTGTAAAATTACAGCGTCTCTAGAAACGTTGTTAATGTGCTTACTTTTTGTGGCATTGTACCACGTAGTACAGCAGTGAGGGCAATTTTTCATGAAAAAGTGTCAATAGGAAACGCGCGTACTGGCTGAATGCCAAGGCAGTGATTGCTGACTCACTCCTCGAGGACAGAGCTCTTGTTTGGTCAGCCCGCTGTCCACGCGGAAACGATTTAATACCGCTATTTCTCTGGAGGCAGCCGATTTTGCACTCGTTAACCTCGCCTCCGACCCATGGACAGGAGTCTACAAGTTTTCGCGATTTCTTTCAGCGACAGGCTAGATTTAAGGGCGCCGTCTGGCTGCAGGTATCTTGCGTTTCCGAGGTCCAGCAGTGCTAAGGGCGTCCCAGATATCACTATCGAATATCTGGACGCCTTTACGCGCATTGCTCTGAACGGACGTGCATTATATCTCTCGTCGTATCACATAATAGTATGTACTTTCACTGGTGACCCATTTATTCATGTTGTAATAATAAAGACAAAGGTATGATGCATATTCCAATGCTATAGCCTGTTCACGGTTTCTTCACACTTCTTGAATCAAATCGTTGAAATATCACCCCACGTTTGGCGTGCTTTCGTTGAATCCAAAATATTCCATGTATTGCAAGGGTTTTATACTTTTGTTAACATAAAAATACCCTTTTTTATTTAATCGAACTTTTACTTATATTTTATTAATGAACAATAATATTTTATTAAAACCAATATGAGCAAAAACCGGGGGAAAATAAGTGTGTCGGAAATGCCTAGTGAGAAATAGTTCTTATGCGAAATATTATTACCCGTGAGTGCGCACGAATGCGGTACGCCGTCCGTTTGGTGTAGTTTTCTAGACTCGGTTAAGCTTTGTTTGCATGAGGCCGAGGAATAACTTGGAAGTATGACTTTAGCAGGACTTCAGAAAAGTTGGAAGTAACCGTGAATGGACCATATGTTTAGTAGTTTGTACTGGACATGTAATACCTAAAAATAATTGTAAAACGTTTCTATTGAACACTTTTTCGCATTGTAAAAATACACTTTGGAGACGGAAATTGAAAACGTAAACTAGTATCTGAACGTCAACATTTTCTTAAACGATATTCGTAAGCAAACACTGCTTAAAATATTGGTTAGTTTTTAAGTGTCAGCTAGACATCTGAACACTCGTCTGAACATCCCCGTTATATTTGGGGTCCAGGGCAGATGATGTCCTTAAAGACCCTCTAAAGATTTTATGTTATGATTTAATCACAAACTATATGACTCACCTTAGAAAAATCAGAGCTTAAATAGAAACTCGGTTTCAAAAGAAGAACCAAATCAAGCACAACTATGTCTAGATTAAAATCGTCTTCTTCGCAAACGCAGAAACTCTCGAAAAATGCACAGGTGTTTGGGCATTAAGTAGCGCTGTGGAGTAGAGTAAGTCAAGAAATTTTGGCAGCTCTTAGCATCGAGGTCTTGAGAGCCAATGAGGGTGAAGCGAGGTGGGTATGGAGTAGCACCGGAATGAAAAGGTGGGGGAAACGGGAGATTCCAGAGACCCCCCCNCCCCCTCTCCCGACCACTGGCATCGTCCGGCACGATTGCTGTGGAGTAGAGTTCAAATGTTACGGAGCTATTAAAATGTTACAGTCATTTACTATGAATCTCAAAATTCTCAGGACTGTAGATCAATTTCTTAACGTTACTTACCTCACTCATCCCATCCTGTACGGTTCGAAAAAGATATTGACATGATGAATAAATTATTTATTTACTGAGACAGGCTATTTTCTTTCATTTTGTGTCTCCAGACCGACGTGCTGAAATCCAAAACATGTTCCCCAATTGGGTAAGGAATTTTTCACGAATGGAAACTCTTTCAAATCCAGGGCTTATAAATGCAAATAGTTGTGTTGATTGATTCTGCCGTTTTATGTCGACAGTTTGATTTAAGTTGGTTTACACACAAAATTAAGCTTATTTTTATATAAACATTCATTTCCAATTAAAACAATTAACTAAATAAATTTTTATTTCCACTTAAAATAATTAATTAAATGGTACACACATGCCTGCCTTATCTGGGTTTCGAACGCACGACTTTTTGCACAGGAATCTGTGGTTTCCACTAGCAGCACCTCGCCGACGGTTGTATGTCTGCGAAATAAAAAAAAGCAGCGCCCCTAGTACCCAACTCTAGAATCAACATGGCAGCCGAGCGAGAGCGACACCAGCGCCCCTAGAAGGCGATGAATAAACAATATTACAGGGATCGGTGGTGCACTCTAATGGACGACGAGAGAACTACAGCGTACGAGAGATACGAAGGTGAGTAATTGGGAGATAAGATTATGGCCGAAAACAAAATGGCTGCTGGAAACAAGAAGGCTTACAGAAGTAAGATGGTGGGCTGAAAAAATATGGCGGAATATAAGATGGCAGCTGTGGTGTTACCCAAAATGGTGGAATCAAAGGTGGTAGACGGCCCTACGCCACCACAGTCCCAGCCACTGCCTTTGGACATACCAGACCTATCTACTACTGGCTAAATACAACCTTCCTGTGCCTTATGCACACGGTTGTGCAAACTGGGTGTGAGTGGGTTAATAAAGGTTTGGAAAGACGCACTCTAGGGCGGGATAGCATCTACCGATTTACGATATTTGGAGGCATGACCTGTAAGCAAGCATTATCTCTGAAATGTGGAATGGACTGAGACTTCTAAAACGAAGTGGTGACGGAATGCAAGCGTGGAATATCCACAGAGGACTTACTACACCCTAAAAAAAAACTTTGCACTTTTACAACAAAAATCCTTTGAAACCCAGTAGCCAAGAACATCCTTTGTAAAACTATAAAATTATCTTGTAAAGTATGCAAAACATTTATTTGTAATTCTGCAAATGATAGCCTTGTATTTAAACCTACATTATTGAGACGTGCACATAAAATATTTTTTTCTTCTGGAAAACAAATGTAATGAATTAATAACAGAGAACAACTAAAAAAAGTTTTGAAAATATAATATAAGAAAAACAAGTTTTGCAACTTGGCAGCACAGCGACTTCAACCCGAACTCCTTATATTAGTAGCCGGTGCCCTTGACCACAAGACGAACTTGACTTATGGAGAGTACAACTATGTTTACAGTACATATGCCTGTAAGTACCTACAAAATTCTAATAAAGTTATTTGACTAAGAAGATTAGCTACATTTATTTCATTTTAAGAGTTCTGTTGCTGAGTTAAGAGATTTGGATGGCTCTTAACAACGAGGTCTTGATGGCCGATTTAAGATTTTTGTGTAGCTAGGAAACATTAACAGTTAATGAGAAATACGGTCACGTTTTATTGACAGTGTCATTTTATTATGATTAATTGAGTGATTTTAAATGTTTTACGTTATTAAAACTTGCAATAAATTTCTTTTTGCGCGCAGCTACACTTTACACTACCCATAGTAATTGCACAAACAGCTATATACGGTTTTGCGTTGTTAAGTGTCCGCCATTTTACTTAAGCTCGTGGATACGGGGCCAGTATAGTACAAATATTTCTTGAGGTATATTACAAACAAGGCCCTTGTGGTTTTACAAACGAGTAGTTTTACAAGAGAAATAATTTTACTGTTAAAAGCATTTGTAAAATTACAAAGATTTTCTTAGTAAAACTTACAACATTTTTTTACGGTGTAGCCATCGCCAACGTCCGCTTCGTTTTCCATATGTTAACTACTCTGAATCGGTTCAGGAATAGAACCTACGTCGTCGTTGTGTAAGGCCGGCGTGCTAACTGCATAGCCACCTTTGTCCCAATAAGTTGGTTTTATTAACTTTTATCCTCGACATCAATAGCTATTAGATTCTTAGTGTGTCTACTCACCATAGCAGTTGCAATACATAAATAAAAACTTTCATGGTTTTGCCGTTTGAAATACAGAATCTTTCTTATTTTATGGCAGTTCCAGTGGGCATTTTTTCTGACTCATGAAATGATGGCAGTACAAATATGAAAATAAAACTAAGTGGCACATGAGTTTCCATCGTTTAGACGAAATTAACTTTAGCACCAAAAACTACTTTGATTGATTACTGCCATGTTATTTTCTTTTATAAAAGTCAATAGTACTTTGGGCGTTAATTATGTGCCAATCTCCTTCATATGCATGCATGCATGTCAGTCTCTGTGCAGTTTATTAATAAGAGAGTATGCAGGTATCTTAAATAATGTCTTCCATTTCAAAATAAACTTATATTTAGCATTCAGTGCTTCCACGCACAAAAGTTTCAAGGTTTAACATTTGAATAACAGGTAGTTTACACATACTCGTAAATAAGTACGCTTTTTAAAACCATTTGTTTTTTTATAGAAATTATAAATTCCTTGCTGATAATGTGAGACAATGCAAACAGGAAAAAGGGTCGTACAGTTCAGGGTCCATACAGTGCCATTTTATGTTGGTTCTTTTAATGCCCAATATTGTTAGTATTTTAAGGAGGTTAGGTGTTAAGCAACATATATTATAATATTGTCTCCGGCGTCTGCTTTGCATATTTGTTCACAAAACTGGTTCCGGCACCCTTTTGTACAAACGTATTTCTCCTACGGTTATTCCTGTCCACGCCCAGCGCTACTTAAACGACTATAAAACAAGTATCAGATCACCAGGGCGATTCCAGTTATTCAAGTCCTAGAATATGATCGCCTTGGAAGGTATCGCTAACCCGCCAGCCAAACGAATTGAGCTTCGTCACTCAATACAATGCACGACAGAAGACAAGTAGGTTTAAAATGAGTCTTGCAGCGGCCATTAATGACCTGTCTTCGTTTAGACATAAAGAGAGAGACGCTCTTTATCATTGATGATCCTAAATAATTATGTAATGCGTAAAACGTGCGTCATTAACATAATTCTTATTAATTTACAGACCCACACTTTTTACACAGGATGTTCGACAACACAAAAACGTAGGAAAAGTGGATTTTCCCTTAAACTACCATAATTCTAAGTGTTAGATGTACGTCCGAGGTAGGGACGGGAGCTAAGTGCGTCTCAGAGCTGAGCCACTAACGCCCACAGGGGAGGGAATCCATGCAAGGAAGCATGCATCGCGGCAGAGAGGGATTGGGCAGTCATAGCAGCGTTTGGGGCCATGACTACCTCCCTAGATGTACCTATAGTTTACCTATAATTAAGAAGAGAAAGGGGAAAACCGGCGTAGGCACAGTAAAAACCCTATAAACAGGTAAGAATCCAAAGTTATTGAATGCATAAATGGAAATTGCTACAGGAGACAGTTAGGTAGGGACCATTAACTTTACTAGTGGGTGGAGAAATACTAGTTGAGTGGTGACGGTACCTTATTTCCTTTGTGATTATTGGTGCTGTCTTAACCAGAGTTTGGTGGGGGGGATACCACACCCTGGTGGGGGGGAGGTGCAATGGGGCCTGTCCCCCGTAGGCAAAATGGACTGTGAGACTAAACGTAGAGGCAAACAATTTCACTGGAAATTCCTGTAAATTAAACAACTATATTCAAAGTTTCAGATTTATATAACTAATAATGAGCCAGGCGGCACAGTGGTGAAACTTTATACTCGCATTCGATAGGAACTAGGTTCAAATCCGGGTCCGGCCATCCTGATTACGGTTTTGCATTGTTTCCCGAAATCGCTCCAGGTGAGCGGTGGGGTGGATCCTTACTACAGGCCATGGTCGGTGTCCCTACCTGTTCCTGCTTCTCTGAGCAACTTGCTCAGTCTGTAATGACCTTGCTGTCGACGAGACGTGAAGCCCTACTTACCTGATACATCCAATTTTTCATAAACCACTTGTGCGTGAATATTTTCAATTATATTATTCAAATTTTTATTATTATATAAATATATATTATATATAATTGCATATTGTTGGAGTTAAAAAACATTTCTGCATGAACCAATCACAAAACCAAGTATACCTGAGGTATTGTAGTACCTACTTGTCTTCCAACAAAACTTCCTAAGTAATACACAGATTGTAAATGTCCAAGGTTAAAAAAAATTTAGACGTTGTACCACTCTTACAACAGACATATCAAGACGAATAGGAAATTTCTCTGCTTATTAGCCTACTTTTTGAAGGAAAGAAAGTCTTATGAGATCACTTCCCTGTGTGTGTGTATGTGTGTCTGTGTGTGTGATCACCCATCTGCTATTTTACAATTTAANCAGATTGTAAATGTCCAAGGTTAAAAAAAATTTAGACGTTGTACCACTCTTACAACAGACATATCAAGACGAATAAGAAATTTCTCTGCTTATTAGCCTACTTTTTGAAGGAAAGAAAGGCTTATGAGATCACTTCCCTGTGTGTGTGTATGTGTGTCTGTGTGTGTGATCACCCATCTGCTATTTTTCAATTTTAAAAAACTCGGTATACATATAGTACTAAGTAATGAAACCTGACTTTTAAAGTTTTCAACCACGCCGGGAACTTACTTTGAAAATGGTGCCCATTTTGAAATTTAGGGCGATATGTCATATCTCGGAAACGAAATAACCGATTTTAACAACATTTTTTGTGCTTACAGCGCAAATTATAAGCATTCAATTCTGAGGTAAATATTGTTGTTGGTCCGCCATTTTGTAATATAGCGCCACATGAAAAATAAAGCTTTTATGTTATATCTTGAAAACCACTAAACCAATTTTCGCCTAATGTTGTACGTAAGAAATACTATGATAGGCCAGGTTAACATAAGTAATTTAACTTTATTAGACTCTTATTTTCAAAATGGTGGCCATACAGATATTTTAGTTTTAGTTGGTATAAATACCATTTCAACCAAATTTTGTACGCTGACAGTATCTAAGCATCAAATTATTAAACAAAAAAACCTTGTCTGCCATTTTGTAAGACAGCACTACATGAATTAATACAGTTTTTGTGTAATTTCTTGGGAAACATATGACTGATTCCTACCAAATATGGCAAACAAGTAGTACTGCGGTAGGTAATGTTAANTGTAATTTCTTGGGAAACATATGACTGATTCCTACCAAATATGGCAAACAAGTAGTACTGCGGTAGGTAATGTTAACTGATTTCTACCAAATTTGGCTAACAATGATCACTATGGCAAGCTATGCAAATGACAAATTTTGAGTGTGAAAGACACATATTTTTTAAATGTCGGCCAAATAAACATTTTAGTTCCGAATTTTTTATCTATGATATTGCAAAATACATTTCAACTAACTTTGTATGCTGACAGCATCAGTTATATCCATCAAAATTGTCAATGCAAAGCCACATTTTCCTGCCATTTTGTAAGATAGCCCCACATGAAATAATATAATAATCGAATGTGCTAATATATAAACTTTCTGCCCTCCATTTACGAATATCGTCAAATTATCAATGGAGTTTTTATGCCATATTTCGAGGACCAATCAACCGATATGCATACAAAGATACTCCTTTGCCGAATTCTATGCAAAGTCGTGTCAGGTGAGTAAACTGAACATTTTGTCATATTTGTGGAATAATTCCACTAATTTACACAACATTTTGTACACCTACAGAAGGTCATGTAATGTTAAATAATTTAAATGGGGTCAGATAATGATTTTTTTAAATTACGGCCAATAGGGAACCCTTCGCACCATGTAGTAACCAATCAGACTCAAGGCCCGTTCCCAGAGCGTCGCGCTGCCAAACAGCAGATGGGTTCGCGCACATCAAAGAAACTGCCACGCCATTCNAAGGCCCGTTCCCAGAGCGTCGCGCTGCCAAACAGCAGATGGGTTCGCGCACATCAAAGAAACTGCCACGCCATTCCGTCTCTTGGGTACTTACGTGCTTTCTCGTTAAACTCTTTAAGGCGTGGTTTGCAGGTTGATGTTTACTAAACCAAGATGAAAGCCAGTCGCTAAACATATAGTATATTCGCATTTTCTTCACGCTTTTCGAATCTAACCTTTGAAAAATCATCCCAAGTGTGACGTGTTGGTTGTCTCCTAAATAGGCCTCTGTGAACGTAAAATGTATCTAATTTTTCGTTAACTCATTCAGACCCAGTGTACACAATTATGTACATTACGCATGTGTAGGTAATTTTTGGTCTGTAGTGCACACTGCGAAGCTCAGTGACCAATCGTCTTATCTGTGGGTAAATTATTCTCAAAACATCTTACTAGTCTAGGTCATAACTTGTTCATATAACTGTAGCTGAACACATAGCCTACAGCTCATTGTCTGTGGCAACGTAACACGTGTTGTGTCTTATTAAGTACAGCATGAATCATAAAATTCTTTGTTTGCAACACCTGAAACAGTAAATTAAAGCGTGTGTGAAATTGAAGTTGTATCTATAAATTATTTATAAATAATATTTCATTTATAAAAAAAATTGAATAAAAACTGTGAGAAGACATGTGTGTTGGTAGCGCCAAGTNATAAAAACAGTGAGAAGACATGTGTGTTGGTAGCGCCAAGTAATAAATAGTTCTCATGCAAATTTTTATTATAACTGAGTGTGCACGAATTCGGTGCGTTGTCTTACGGTGTAATTTTCTAGACGTAGTAAAGCTTAGTTTGCACGAGGTGGAGGAATACCCTGGAAGTATACATTTAGCAGGGCTTCAGAAAAGTGTGATGTAACCATGAATGGATTATAACATGGACAGCAGTAAAAACATCCCCATCTAAAACCTTGGAAAAAACAGGCATTTCACGCCATGCACATAACCGTTCAGAATAAGGAATTGAACTTGCAGTACCGCAAGAGTGCTCGTCAACAAAAAATGCATTATTTGGTATTTGTATGAAATACCGTTCAACATGTAGACATTACTCGTAAAGACTCTTTCCTCGCATGGTTTCTGCATCAAGGCACGTCCAAATCATACATTTAAATGTTTATGGGACGTAGGCCTACAAACAAAATAAATGAAAACATTTACAGAAAATTTAACANAAGGCCCGTTCCCAGAGCGTCGCGCTGCCAAACAGCAGATGGGTTCGCGCACATCAAAGAAACTGCCACGCCATTTCGTCTCTTGGGTACTTACGTGCTTTCTCGTTAAACTCTTTAAGGCGTGGTTTGCAGGTTGATGTTTATTAAACCAAGATGAAAACCAGTCGCTAAACATATAGTATATTCGCATTTTCTTCACGCTTTTTGAATCTAACCTTTGAAAAATCACCCCATGTGTGACGTGTTGGTTGTTTCCTAAATAGGCCTCTGTGAACATAAAATGTATCTCATTTTTCGTTAACTCATTCAGACCCAGTGTACACAATTATGTACATTACGCATGTGTAGGTAATTATTGGTCTGTAGTGCACACTGCGAAGCTCAGTGACCAATCGTCTTTATCTGTGGGTAAATTATTCTCAAAACATCTTACTAGTCTAGGTCATAACTTGTTCATATAACTGTAGCTGAACACATAGCCTACAGCTCATTGTCTGTGACAACGTAACACGTGTTGTGTCTTATTAAGTACAGCATGAATCATAAAATTCTTTGTTTGCAACACCTGAAACAGTAAATTAAAGCGTGTGTGAAATTGAAGTTGTATCTATAAATTATTTATAAATAATATTTCATTTATAAAAAAAATTGATTAAAAACTGTGAGAAGACATGTGTGTTGGTAGCGCCAAGTAATAAATAGTTATCATGCAAATTTTTATTATAACTGAGTGTGCACGAATTCGGTGCGTTGTCTTACGGTGTAATTTTCTAGACGTAGTAAAGCTCAGTTTGCACGAGGTGGAGGAATACCCTGGAAGTATACATTTAGCAGGGCTTCAGAAAAGTGTGATGTAACCATGAATGGATTATAACATGGACAGCAGTAAAAACATCCCCCATCTAAAACCTTGGAAAAACAGGCATTTCACGCCATGCACATAACCGTTCAGAATAAGGAATTGAACTTGCAGTACCGCAAGAGTGCTCGTCAACAAAAAATTCATTATTTGGTATTTGTGTGAAATACCGTTCAACATGTAGACATTACTCGCAAAGACTCTTTCCTCGCATGGTTTCTGCATCAAGGCACGTCAAAATCATACATTTAAATGTTTATGGGACGTAGGCCTACAAACAAAATAAATGAAAACATTTACAGAAAATTTAACANAAATCATACATTTAAATGTTTATGGGACGTAGGCCTACAAACAAAATAAATGAAAACATTTACAGAAAATTTAACAACGGTGAGTGGAGGGTCATGTCTTTATTCATTTTAAGGTAGGCTTGGCAAAATTTCGTAAGGTGATTTTCAAAATTTCTTGTCGTAACTCCTATTATCATATTTCAGTGTGAATGATCTTATTTCACTAATTGAGTTATTTTGAAATTTGCACATCACAAAAACACCAAAATTCTAATTTTGACACGCCATTATGCAATCAAAATTTTTTTATGATATGAGGAAATAGTAGTTGTAAGTAATATCTGAAGCATCAGTTAAGCGCTATAATGTCGTGGTGATCTTGAAAATTGGTAACGGAATTCGGTTGAAGGAATGCGTCAGCGAAACACTATTTTACAATGCAGTTCATTTCAGCGGTGTTGCAATTATTCTACGTCNCGTCAGCGAAACACTATTTTACAATGCAGTTCATTTCAGCGGTGTTGCAATTATTCTACGTCAATGCCAGCAAGTTTCTGATCGCCTTCGTACCGTGCGTTGCAAGAACACCGGACAGAAGGCCGTGGCGAAGGTGACACAGTTATTGTGTCAGGGGTAGAGATGTAGGTGAGCCCGGCGTTGATAAAACTGGCACCTGCTGAAATCAATCTGGGTGTGCGAATTTCGCTTAATTGCCTTTGGGGACTGCGAGGCTTACCACGCAGACACTTACCCCCGTCTACCACAGACGAGGGGGCCGCGGTGGTGAAGTGGCTTGAGCTCTCGTCTCCTACCAAGGCTAACAGGATTTTTTGCACGTGGGAATCGTGCCTGACGATGCCGCTGGTCGATAGGTTTTCTCGGGGATATCCGTTTCTCCCCAGCCCTTTCATTCTGGAACTACTCCGTACTCACGTCGGTTCACCCTCATTGGCTCTCAAGACCCCGATGTNCTCCCCAGCCCTTTCATTCTGGAACTACTCCGTACTCACGTCGGTTCACCCTCATTGGCTCTCAAGACCCCGATGTTAAGAGCCATCCGTACATCTCCAATATATTCTACCAAAGGCGATCCGTCTTCGATTGCCAGCGTGATCTTTATCGACTTTCACGTGTAGGAAAAGTGGTACACATTGCCATTGGCGTGCTGGTTTCATCTGTCGCTGCTCAACCTTCATCCCTCTTCACTCCCACACAGTAAACATTTTCTGTGCTTCTTGTAAACAATTCTTAAGAAACTATTTGTCATAAACTTTCTTGTAACTCTGCATCTGAAATGTTGCATTTTTACAACAAATTGTTTTCAACAACATACGAATTTGCTTGTTTATGTAGCTCCATGTTTATGATAACATTTAATTGTACAAAACTTGCTTGTTGAAATTTACATAAGATTTTACATTCCACAGTAAGGGTATGTGAAATTCGCTCTAATTTATTTGTAGTGCTACAAAAATAACATTTGGCAACTAGTTTACAAAGAAGTCCTTGCAAATATAACATGGAAAAAATATTTTGTGTATGTGTAATAAATATATCGTTGCTTACCGCCCTCCATTTCTCTAAAGTCAAAATTGATTTGCCTTTGCAAGCTGGTTCAACAACAGTGGAGCTAACTCAAAGCTATGGCAAATATGGCTATACAAGAAAATAACTAAAGAAAAAAAAAAAATTAGCCCCGTGTACTGTGGACTGCAACCGCACGTGCAATTAACCTATCAGAGGATGGAGATGAACTTGATAGATGGCAGCCCAACCAACGGGGGATAACTTTCGCAGGATGCAAAAGTCAATCAGACACGAGGTTCGTTTCGAGAGCCTCGCACAGCCAATAAGCGATCGAGTAAGCCTACCTGAAAGTGAACTGCCACACCATTTCACTTTTGTATTCTTAGTTAATCTGTGGCCATGTTTATTTCACGCCTTATACAACACTCTTGGAAGCCCTGTTCTGGTTTTGTGTACTCATTGTGTATCGTTTCACCTCAAATGAAAATTAACAGTTCCATTAACTTGGTGCATTGATAAAGTAATTTCGTAGAATTGATGCAAATAGAAACACGTCATACAGCGTCAATTCGCAAATTTAATGTTCACAAAGTAAAAAGAAAGAAGTCTGTTTACGTTACCACCATGTCATAACGTTTCTGATACTTAGACATTACAACATTGAGATACTTTTTCATAATTCACTACTGCTAAAGTTGCCGTGTATGCCATTCAGACTGTGGAAGTAAATGCAGTCACGGACATGAAAATGTGGTGTGTCTGTGTGTGTGTGTATATATATATATATATATATATATATATACATTGGCCAATTATGCTTTAGAAAAAAAAGGGTGGGAAGTAAGGGGTGAATATGGGTCTGTAAAAGTGTCCGAACAAATTCATACAAATTTGAAACATTGGCTCAGGTTGTAAAACATTGTATGAACCATCTCTGGCGTTGTAAGATTGTTAATTTAATAAGATTAAGAGTTTTAATCATGTATTCATTGTAAAATGCTGGTATCTAGTACATTTTAAAGAATTGTGTGCAAGAAGTAGAATTACTTCCATTCGTTAGCAATCGAATGGCTTCGTTTGGTTGGAAAAAAGTAAATTACTATCAGTCTGGGCTTGACTAAGATGACGAAACTTTTAGATTAAAGAGGTTTCCGAACCACGTGATTGTCAGATCGATGCTGACGGGAGATGGGCTAGATCAACCGCAGGTNTTAAAGAGGTTTCCGAACCACGTGATTGTCAGATCGATGCTGACGGGAGATGGGCTAGATCAACCGCAGGTCCGTCCAGGCTCACCACAAGAGCGTAATGCCTCTGCCAGTTCGGCGACCTATTTCTGAATTTTTTTTTCTGCTTTGAACTCAGCAAGTATCATGACATTTCCTCAGACACGGTGACTCATACCAAATAATTAAGATTAACGCAAATTTACACGTATTCGTTACCCGGGATTCGAATCCGGAACCCCTCTCGCCACGGATGACCGATGACCCTAGGCTATCCAAATTTTCGAGGCAATATTATGTAACCAGCGAATTCTACACACAAATCTCATCACTACCCCCTATATACCATCACGATTAACGTGTTTTTGGCTATGATAATAATAAGACATTGACACTGGGTCAGTGTAACACCCTTAATCAGTGTTAACAATAGCGTTATATACGCGGAAATGCTATGCTCTAAATAAATAATCTATTTAAGAAATACTGTACTCAAAAACTTGCGGGAATTGAGTTCAACGCACATAAAGTGACATCCCTACCATAATTAGCTCAAGTAATATAGGACTAGAAAAATTCGGTGGCAGATACCTCCCAAAACGCAAGATCGCGCTGAAAGTGTAACCATTCATTTTTATATATAATTAAATTTTCAGAGGTTATGTTTGAAATAATAACTTTATTCACTTTATTATATAGATAAAAGTTTATATAATAAATTTAAAAAATCGAATTTTTCAGGACCCTTGCGATAACGTCATGAAAACGTCGAATGACACAACTGTACCCAATGAAATATTAAGAATAAACCTCACCAAATGTAATTTTAAGTAATAATTTATTTTAATAAAAACTAAGATATTTTCAGACGAACGATTTAGAATCTACACAAATGTGACATTGAAATTTTAATAATAGTACATCGATAATAAATTTTCCCAAGATTAAAAAATATTCTTGAATACATCACGGAGATATCTCTCGAAATATTCTAGGTATAAATTTATGGATTTTGTTATTTGAAAATATTGATATGCAATAAATTTTATTCTTAGTATACAGGGAATAAATATTTATAAGTAAAATTACGGCTCTGGAATCTGATTAAAAAATCAATGGTGACATAATTTGTACGAAGTGTAAGTCATGGGTGCATTTAGATTTCCTAGTGTCAATAAGAGTGCGAAAGAGATTTTTCTAGCAATGAGATAATAATGTGTAATGGACATTAAGTATATAACAATCTCAGCGGTCAAATTCTATAAACTGAACTACGGCCACCTTTGCACCAAGAAATGCTCAACTTCGACACCATGTACCGGAAAATCACTTTATCGTTAAATAGAGTAAAAATATTCCACTATAGTATCCACGAAGTAGAGAATGAATAGAGGAGTTTCTACGAACAAACAAATATTAAGTTAAACTCAACAGGGGGATCTCCTAAATGAACCTAAGCATACCGCCTTCCTGGAGCTTTTTCCTTCGTTTGAAGCCGAGAAGCGGCACTGCCACGTGAGCTTATCGCCGCTAAGCACAAGGCTGTGAACTAGCGTGCCGTGTTCTTGCGCTGCGTGTAGGTATCAACAGGACTTTCAGTGATGACCCTGTTATTTTTTAACGCAGGACCCTCGAGTAGTTTTGTATGTACAACACGCGTACATTTTAAAATAAAGTGCATTAAAAAATATATATATCGAACCAATTTTTGGAGTGCTTTGAAATGGTGTTTTCAACGAGGCGAGCACGTTGTCATAAGAAGAGATATATTTCAAGACCTGTTTTCCGGAATATTAATTCTTTCGATTGTGATGTTGCTAAGGATGATAATGCTTTCGTCAAGCAAGTTACTACAGTGGAGGAGAGCTTCATTCTAGTGAATTTTATGTATAGGTTCGCTCTACAAGGAGTGACTGCACACAATGGATCTGGAATTCTGGAGGTTTGCTTTTACAGGCATGCTCATAACAGTACAGTGGCTAGTGTTAATTACCTCAGTCAAATAGATGTGCGTGACATTACATGTTGGAAGACGCTTGCTATTAATGAACTTGTTGCTACTTCCAATTCTGTTATTTCTATTTCTCCTTCTCCAGTATTGTATTCTCGACGTAGTGTTAAGTTTGAGCTGGGAGATGCAATTTTTGATATTCAGAAAGTTGGTTTGTGCGAATGGTGATGTTCGTGTATTGGGTCATGTTAAGTATGCTTATTGTGCTTACTGTCTTGGTAGCACTGAACAACCTTTCGCCTGAAGTGCACGTTCTTCTCGTAGATCAGCGCATTGGACATACGTTTGATAGTTTAACGGAAATACCTGTTTTCAAACAATTTACAAAGCAGTTCAAGGACCAGGTAGACGGGCCCCTTAACACTTAATTAGTATGCTGTAGGCCAACTCCTTTTACAGTACTTTGCTTTGTTGTCAATTTCTCATATCTCAGGTTAAATACTTAACTAAAAAATATATTTCGGATCTTATTTATGAGATNCTTTTACAGTACTTTGCTTTGTTGTCAATTTCTCATATCTCAGGTTAAATACTTAACTAAAAAATATATTTCGGATCTTATTTATGAGATACGAATTGCAAAAAAATACAAAACCGCCAGGGTCATTCTGACTCGTACCATACGAGTTATGTGACTAATCAACCATACCAGTTAAGAGTTGTGAAGTTACAGACTATCGACGAGTGTGTGCTAAAGAGGACACAGACCAATTGACTTGGCACTTAAAGAACAAAGATAAGAATCAAATGGGTATTAATTTTCTCCGAGCCTTGTTATTTGCGACGTAAATGACCCATAAAATTTGCTGCGACAAAATTTTCTGAAATGCGGGATAAAATAAGAACACCGTACTGCAACAGATCCTGCAAGTTGCGATTCTGCTGGCTGACTAAGTTGCAGACAGGAAAGCAAACAGGTTATGTCATTTCCATCTTGTGAATTTGCTTGATGCTAAATGATGCACCAATATTTCCAACTTAGGAGGGGGCACAGTTTTAGGCACACATATTAAGACAATTTTGTTTCACTATAGAATTTAATAAACTGAAGAAAAAAAAACATGTATGGTTTCAGGAACCAACTAGACTGTTAATATAGCGACCGACATCCATCTGTTGAGTTTTCGGTACCGCCTGAATATTGTCGACTTTTTTTTAGGAATACCCACAAAATTATACTCCTGTCTGTGATTGCATGCTCTACTGTAGATATAGTTGCTACAGCAAAGCACTGCTTTCCTTCTACAAAACCGACTGGTACCTCCAACAGAACAACTTCAACAATTTAGGTACCGACCCCACAACAATCAGAATTGTAACAACCTTTCTGTTGTCGCAATCCTGAAAACCCGGTTACATAACTGTTCAGTACTAGCAACAGACCATCCAGTCAGGTTATTACAATTCTGATGGTTGTGGGAACAATCCAAATATTGTTCAATTTGTTGTGTTGGAGGTACCATCTGTTTTGTTGTAGGAACGCAGTAATATGCTGTACAACCATGTGTACGATAGCAAATACAATCACAGACAGGAATACAACAAACAGTTCTGTTGATGTTATATATATGTTGACAATATTTAGATGGAACCTTCAACCCAACATATTGATTTTCTTATTTTAATTGTCTAGATGGCTTCTACAACCATACTTTTTTCTCAGTGTGTTGGTGCGGTCAAAATCTGTAATACATGCTGCATGAAAGATAGAAAAAAGTCTACATGACCCAGAAGTGAATATGTGTGTATATATGTATGTATTAGAAATATATTTTAGGAACTATTCGTTAGACATCATATGCAATAAATCAATGCATCTCCATCTCAGTGAGCTAAAACCACTTGTTTGACCATTTGCTTTCATTCAGAGAGGGGAAAAGCTACCCTGCTCACCCTTCCCCCGTAGCTGTTACAGCACTGCGATGCGGTGTCCCATCAGTTTATTTAGCCAGTGCCATTTAATCGATTTACTGTTCCATGAATTTAAACTTGGCAAAAAATAAAGAAAAAATCACAGTTCCCGAAACATATTCACCTCCAGACTGAATTTGCTATGGTGAACTTACTCTTAATTAATTCCTGAGCGTGTGCGCCGTGCGTGGTCAATGAGAACGTCGATGCCACCAAGTTCATGCGACGATGATAATTTTACCGTGAATCGTCTCCTCTCATTTTCAGGTCTGAGACTTACTCAACTGGTGTTTCTGTGTGTGTGCTATTTTGGTGTAACTTTCAGATTTGTGCTGTGCGTGGTTCTGTGCTGACGCACGTGCTCTGCGTTAGCTAAAAATTGTAGCCCGGCCTTAAGGAGTTATTATGTAATTACATTAACAGATTTGAAAATATACGTAAGGCCGTAATAACAAAAAGGAATAACGAAATATAATACTGGGGCGTTCGGACAAATATAGCGATAAAAAAAAAAGAACGGGGTGAGCTGTAAATGTTTCGGAGTAAAATTCTGATTTCCGAGAATCATCTGACAATGCGCATGTTCTTAAAACACCGGCGGCAACGTTCGCCGGCCTTAAGGAGTTATTATGTAATTACATTAACAGATTTGAAAATATACGTAAGGCCGTAATAACAAAAAGGAATAACGAAATATAATACTGGGGCGTTCGGACAAATATAGCGATAAAAAAAAAAGAACGGGGTGAGCTGTAAATGTTTCGGAGTAAAATTCTGATTTCCGAGAATCATCTGACAATGCGCATGTTCTTAAAACACCGGCGGCAACGTTCGCCGGCCTTAAGGAGTTATTATGTAATTACATTAACAGATTTGAAAATATACGTAAGGCCGTAATAACAAAAAGGAATAACGAAATATAATACTGGGGCGTTCGGACAAATATAGCGATAAAAAAAAAAGAACGGGGTGAGCTGTAAATGTTTCGGAGTAAAATTCTGATTTCCGAGAATCATCTGATAATGCGCATGTTCTTAAAACACCGGCGGCAACGTTCGTAACAAGCAGCGCTACCTATCGATGACAGCGGTAACTAAGTCCTCAGCTCTGATCCCCGACACCGTCGCAGCGACCGTACGAGAATATTAGTTCTATACGAACTCGGCAGATGGCGGCACAATACACGTATTTCGCCGCTTGTTGATTGTCAGTTAACCGTAAATACCTGAATCGGAATATACAGTACCTTCTAGCATTTACTCTGCAACAAGCGCTTTTGCACGAGCGTCTGTAAATAAATGTATCAAATTTTTATCTCACAATTCACATGAGTGATCGTTTTACTTTGTTGTTAATTTAAAGCAATTAGTACTCTCTGTAGTAGCCTACTGAAGAAAGAAAACAAGCAGTACTAGTCAGGGTGTAATAATTATTGGTACAGCGTATCCACACGCTCGCCGGCATTAATTAGCCTCATAAATATTTAAATGAAGCACAGACTACAAACATTTTTTAAATAAATGAGCTGAAATATTAACACTGAACAGGACGTGAAGTCGAATAATAGGTCTGTTTAACATAAATTACAGGATATTTGAGCTAGAAATCAAAATATCCATGACCCAAAAACATTAGTAATACAAAATCGTACCGTAACCTCACTCTTCCCTTCAATCCGTCTCTTATGAATAATTCTTAATATACTTGAAGAATATATTAATTATGTTACGTATAAGATAACGATTTCCCTTAGGGTCACACCTAAAATATGTAATGCATCCACGTCAGAAATTAACGCGGAACCCTTACAAACGTTACCTTTTATTTTCTCGAGAACCGTTCGGCTGAGAAAGTTACACTTAAAGAAGATTGTGTTTCGTATATTGTACACATGGTTATTACGCAATAACAATCGATAATCTTTGTCGGGCAACACATGGAATACACTAATTTCTCGGTTACGAGATGGCAGATATCAAATCAGGCTAACCCTATCCACGAATTCGTTGTTTCATCTCACGTAGTTAGTGACATTTTTCGAATATCATCTTTAAATTCACAATTTCCAAGGATGCGTCTATCGTTTAATAACCACGTTGAATAGGTCGTATTGTGTATTCTATCCCTCCTTAGCCTTATTTCAGAAGGAAAGAAAGGCCTATGAGATCACTTTCCGATCTGAGTCATACTGTGTGTATGGGTGTTTTTTTTTACGCGTGTGTGTCCCCCACCCTAACAAATTTCACAAAACACAGTACACATAGTACTTAGTAACGACACTCGACTTTTATAGTTTTCGACCAAGCCAAGCACTTAATTTCAAAATGGCGGCCATGGTAAATTTTCAGATATCATGTCATATCTCGGGAACCATTATACTGACTTAAATCAAAATTTATATGCTGGCAGACCATCGAGTAAGCATTAAATTTTGAAATGAATATCAATGTTGATCCGCCATGTTGGAAATAGCAACTAATAAAAAAATTAATATTTTGCACTGTATCTTGAAAATTATTACAACTATTCTCTCCCAATTTGGCACGAAAGTAATACCATGATAGGCCAAGTAAAAGTAAGTGATTGAACTTGATTTGGTACTTATTTTCAAGCTGGCGACCATACAAATATTTTAAGTTTATTCAGTATACCTACCGTACCATATAACCGATTTTGACCCAATTTTGTATTCTGAAAGTATGTTACAAGCATCATACATACCAATTCGTAACCACTTTTGTAGGCCTTTTTATAAGATAGCGCCATAAAAAAAATTATGTTTTTAAGTCATATCTCGGTAACCAATTAAACCGATTCCTACCAAATTTGGCAAACAAGTAGTACTGATAAAGGTTAAAAGTGATATGATTTAAGCAAGTCATAAACCTATTTCAATAGCGGAACAAATTCCAGCTTAACATTGTATGCTGGTAGAACCTAATATAACAATCAAATTTGTCTACACAGGGCCTCAGTTCTCTGCTATTTTGTAAGATAGCCCCACCAAGATTTATCTCATATCTCGGGAAAGAATCAACCGATTCCAACCAAATTTTACACGCCTGTAGTGCTGCATTATGGAATGTAAACTAACATGTCTACGGAGCGACAGTAATTTTTTTTAATGTTATATATATATGAGTAATTTATTTAGTAAATTGTTTATATAAAAAATTTCAACTAAATTAAACTAAATTTTGTACTCTTACGGTATTCTTTAAAAGCACCAATTATGTAGACAGTGATGAAAATTTTTCCAATCTATTTGCAATATAGTGGCAATTGAAAGAATCGATTTTTTTGCCAAATTTCTGGAACAGTGCACCTAATTTTCACCAAATTGTGCACACCATAAGTGCTAGAGAAAGCCATGTAAACTTTCACGATTTTTGTGGGCCAGACAACGGTGTTAAAAATGGTGGCTTCATAAATAAATTAGGTAGGTTTGCCACATATATTAAAAAATTTCACCAAATTCAACCATATTTTGTATGTTGACAGTGTATATTAGAAGCGTGTTATACATACCCTATTTTTTCTGGCAGTTTTATAAGATAGCACGAAATAAGAAAATAACGTTTTTATGCCATTTCTCAGAGGCAAATCAACTGATTTTAACCAAATTCTTCACACAGATAGCCTCGCGGTAGCCATGTAAACCTGCAAGTTTTAAGTGGCCAAGTCACTTATTTTCAAAATGACAGCCGTATAAATATTTTAGGTTACTAAACCCTATCATTTTAAACATTAGGCTGATTAAATCCGAAGTTGATGCTCCGAATCTGACCACAGTAATGTAGTTGATTGCACATTAGCTTATTGTGGGAGGTTTTCTTTTTTCAAGTTCCCGGGGAAAGCACATGCTGTGTATTTGTAATAGTCTCACTACTGTTGTATAAGTTTCTGGTTTCATTTGTGATAATATTGCTTTCAAAGAGAAGTCGAGTCCTACGTACCAAATTCAGTTTTTAAGTACTTATTTAAAAATTAATTGCATCCATGTTGAGGAAAGTAGGCTCTTTAGATACACCAGTAACTTCTTGTTTAATATTGAATCGTTTCACAAAGTTTGTGCCCAGAATTCAAGAACACACTAAATATTACATCCGTACTACCTTTACTTAAAACATTTGTTCATTTTAGGTCTTAAATTATTCTATTCATTTCTAAAATATTTCATTAGGACTCCAACGTTTTTGCTGAATATAAGATATTAGATGATTTGTACCTTCTTTCTGAACGAAATAATGTCTTACGAGATAACATTGCTGCCTGTGTGTATGTGACTTAAATGTGCCTTTTTGTAATTTCTCCAAATTCGGTTAACATATAGTACTTAGTAAGAACATCCGACATTTATAGTTTTCGAACACGCCGGATGCTTGCTTTCAAAAGGCGGACATAAAATTTACGGCGCTATGTCGTACCTCGGCAACCATTTAAACAATTTAAACCAAATTTTGAATGTTGACAGTGCATCAAGTAGGCAATGAATTTAGTGATGGATATTGATGTTGGTCGTCCATTTTGGAAGATAACACGACCTGAATAAATAAAGATTCTACATTATATCTCTAAAATTTCTCAAACAATTCTCGCCAAATTTGACACGTAATTAAAAACGTTGGTAGGCTATGAAAATGTATGCCATTTCAATTCATAAGTAACTCATTTTCAAAATAGCGGCAATACAAATATTTTACATTTATTTGGTATATCTATTATACCGTTAGGCCAAGTTCGACCAAATTTTGTATGCCGAAGATATCTATTACAGGCTTAATACATATATACGAACAAATAACCACTTTTGCCCACTATTTTGTAAGGTTGCGCAATACGAATAAACAGAGTTTTATATATTATTTCTCGAGAAACCATCTATCGTTTCTTACCAAATTTTGCGTAAAAGTTGTTCTACTATTGGCTATATATACATATATATGTGGTAAGTTGTGTAGGCATCAANTTTGCGTAAAAGTTGTTCTACTATTGGCTATATATACATATATATGTGGTAAGTTGTGTAGGCATCAATTTCAAACTGGCGAACATATAAACATTTCAACTTAGTATACTGAATTTACGAAACCGTGAAACCAATTTCAATTTAATTTAGTATGCTGGCAGTATCTATTACAACGATCAAATGTGTTTACACGGAGGCACTTTTGTCCACCATTTTGTAAGATAGCACTACGTGTCTAAATATAAGGTGTTTATATCATCTCGAGAAACAATTGGTTGACTTTGGCAAACAGGTAGTACTCCGACAGGTGATGTTAATTGGTATGCTGTAAGTTTCTCAAACATTTATTTTAATGGCTGCCATGTAGCAATTTTTGCTTAGTATGATATATAATCGAAACCATGTAATATATCCAACGTAACTTTGTATGCTGGCAGTACACATTACAACTATTGAAGTGTTTCTACACAAAGTCACTTTTGTGCCCCATTTTGTAAAATAGCATTACGCGAAAAAAATAACATTTTTACATCATATCTAAGGAAAAAAAATATTTATATTCCTATAAAATTTGGCAAACAAGTAGCACTACTGCAGGTCTCGTAAACAAATATGTTTTAAAGGGTAAAGCACTTANTGTGTGTTGTAAGTTGGGTAGGCATTAATTTTCAAAATGGTAAACATATAAACTTTTCAACTTTGTATACTAAATTTACGATACCGTGAAATCAATTTCAATTTAACTTAGTATGCTGGCAGTATCTACTACAACGATCAAATGTGTCTACACGGAGGCTCTTTTGTCCACCATTTTGTAAGATAGCACTACGTGTCTAAATAAAAGGTGTTTATATCATCTCGAGAAACAATTGGCCGACTCTTTGGCAAACAGGTAGTACTCCGACAGGTGATGTTAATTGGTATGCTGTAAGTTGCTCAAACACTTATTTTAATGGCTGCCATGTAGCAATTTTTGCTTATTATGATATATCATCCAAACCATGTAATAATTCCAACGTAACTTTGCATGCTGGCAGTATACATTACAACTATTGAAGTGTTTCTACACAAAGTCACTTTTGTGCCCCATTTTGTAAAATAGCATCACGCGAGAAAATATAATTTTTACATCATATCTACGGAAAAAAATATATATATATATTCCTATCAAATTTGGCAAACAAGTAGCACTACTGCAGGCCTTGCAAGCTAATATGTTTTAAAGGGTAAAGCACTTATTTTAAAATGGCGGCCATATAAACACTTCAACTTAGTATGCTATTTCTATGAAACTACGGGACAAATTACAATATAATTTGTAAACTATATATATATATATACATATTCAATGTAAGTAAAAAGCTGTTTTCTTCACATTTTTAGAAGCTATTTCCATGTGCAAAATTAATACTTTTATGTCCATATGCCTATAGAGGTTCTCTGTTGAGGACCTTTTTTTTTTTTTTGTTGAATAAGGCGAGGTGAGAAAACGGAACTCTTTGCCATATTTCCGGAACCTTTCAACTTATTTCCCCCAAATTTCGCACACCTATAGTGCTACAAAAGGCCATCTAAACTTGAATAATTTAAATGGTATATGACACTAAATTTCGAAATGGCAGCCACGTAAATTATTTAGACATGCTTGTCACTGAGTTGATAATTAAATGGAGTTTGGGAAGGAATAGGAATATATTTAAGTAAGTGTTGTGTTAGTTGTGTTATTTAAACTGGATCTGAAAATGTAGTGAACTATTGCAGTGTGTGTGAGAGTATTTGACAGACGCCGTCGCCTTTCTCATTGCAATCTGAAAACCAACTAATGCGTGCGTCGCCGTAGAGAATACGTACATAGGAAGGAAAAAACTTACCAAATTCCAAATTTGTAGCTTTTAACCCTCAAAACGTATATAAAACAGAGCACATGAAAATTATATACCATTGATAATTTAAAACAGGAAATACACTCAGAAATGGTACAAGACACAAGATAATTCATACTCTTAGTATAAATGCAACCAATAAAATGTGCTAACTACAGACAACAAAACAATTACGTAACACATTTTAACTAGCAAAATTATTTCTATTTAATGGAATTCTGGCGTATTTGTGAAGGAAAAGGAATATTGAAATTACGGTGAAAATTACAATAAAAATCAATCTGAAGTTAGAGAAAATGAACTGGAACTGAGTCCAGCTGATTAAGACTTTTAAATAAATTTAACCATCACCTCTCTTTTGTGAGCCATATTAAATTTCGAATCACGTGACAAAATAATTGAGACTGTAGTTTCCGGCTTGAATAAAACTTATAAGAGTCTCTGATTAATATGCAGGAAATTATTACGCCTCGGCTAGCGTGCATGATATAGTTAAAAGTTCTCAGACCTCTGGAATGTCCTAGGTAGGTGAAAACGGTAAAACTTCAAAATATAATGGTTAGTAGTAAGTTACAGAAAATAGTTAACTGTTGATTAGATTCAGAAATAGCATTGATGTATGATAAGTTAGCAACGTGAGAGTTTGGAAATACTCATCCTTCGGAAATGGAGTCGGCAGCGTCGGTTGAATAAAAACCACTCAAAATCTAAAAATCTGGCGTTTTAGGACACTGGCTTGTTACACGCACGTTTAAAGCACATTGCGGCGCTTCTCAACAACTCTCCTAAGCTTACGCTGGGCAGTTACGGCCAAATTTAACAGGAAAATCGCCGGACAAAAATTACGATGGACTGCCTCCCTCATATTTGGTTTGAGAGTCCTGGGTCCACACAAAAAGTCAAGGACCCGGAAAAGAGTTTAAGATAAAGTCATTTCCTGTTATCACAAACTTAGGTCAAACATAGTAAAAGTTCATTTTTCTGAGTTGCAAAAATGAACTTACGTGCATATGTTTTTAATAGGCTGCTGAAAAGAGAAAATAAAATTACATAAATTTCTACCACTGAACATAAACTGCACTCTTTAGTAAAATTACAGTACTTAAGAAAATAAAAAATAAAAAGTACTATACTTACCAGTATGTCTCCTGCTAAGAGTAAGCACGAATAACATACTCAGCGACACTATTCTTATTAGTGCCTAGGAAAATTCATATCTAGACACAGTTATTCAAATACTCAGGCTTTTCTTTATTTATTGAGCCACGACCACTGTGAAATCTTCCTAAAAGTGAACTAGTGAATACCTTACGACTAAAGATATGGAAGTTTTGAGACTTATTCAGTAGTAAACGTGAGGTATCTCTACTTTCTTCTTAAGATTGTGACTATAGTACATTCGTTGTGTGGTTACTTCTAACTTTCCTGAATCCCTGCTGAAGTTCTATTTCAGTCCTAAAGATACAATTCTAACCAAAACGAAATTAAAAATAATTAAACATGTCCATAGACTAAAGATTAGGTGGACCACTTATTCATATTATCCGCATGCAAACATCGACCTACCCCAAAAGAACACAATTGTAAAAGTCACATAGTCAACAGTAATAAACAAGTTTTTTTTTTTTTTCAAATATTAATTTTTAAAAAGCAAACACATTTGTATGAATAAGATACTTCCACCTTCTTGAGTTTAATCAAACTGCATTACAAATTGGTTAGGGGAAATGTACAAACATCTCAAAGGACTACCACACAAATCATTGTTCTAACCTGAAATCCAATCCACGCCGTTTTTGCTGGTGATGTTGGTAGAAAAAGCAGTTCGATGTTGGGACTCGGAGACTGGTTCTTGAGCACGAATCGCCAAGGAACCAGTGTCCTGTGCTTTGAGCATCTNGTTCGATGTTGGGACTCGGAGACTGGTTCTTGAGCACGAATCGCCAAGGAACCAGTGTCCTGTGCTTTGAGCATCTTCCCTGTGACATGTCTGTATTGTTCAAGTTGTTGCGTCTCTCGTTTGTGAATGGTTGATGCTGACATCAACTCGCATGCGGTATGTTGTTCTCTGGTTGAGAGAAGCACGCTCGATGCAAGTACAGGGCACATTAAATCGGGACTGGAAGGTTTAAGAAATTATTTAGCTACATTTTTGGACATTAAATTCTAAAACACTTACCTGTCAAAAAAAAAATGTCAGTCTTATCTTGGGTCATTTCATTAACAACCAATAAATTGAACTTGAAAAAGAAAAAAAGAGATATGAATGTGCGTGCTACGTTTTAAAGAGCAATACAATATTTCAATTTCACAACTGACCCACTCCTGGGCATGGGCCTCGAAAGGGTTAGGCAAAACAAAACGATAAAACAACTTATTTTTTACTGCGACCGGCTCCAAGTACGAGCTGGTTTCCCAACGTAATAAAATACTGGCGCACGAGCAATAAACACAGCCATTCACCTGCGTGGCCCCGTCACGCAGAGTCGGCGACCTGCTCCGCTCAGCCACGCTCGACGAAGAATTCACAAGAGACTGTTTTGTTTGGTTCCTTGTTTGCACGGTTACGCATCTATGAGTAGTAGAGAGATTTGGGCAGCTCTTAAAGTTGATGTCCTGAGAGCCTACTAGTTGAGTATGGAGCAACTCCGGAATTCAAGGGCGGGGGAAACGGAAGATCCCCGAGAAAACCCGCCGACCAGCTGCGCCATCTAGCACAATTTCAATAGCCGCCCTGCTGGAAATCGAACACTGTTCGTGTAGGTCGGAGTCTAACCACTACACCACCGTGGCCCCCCATATATGAGTAAATAAGTATTCTGGGAATACGTCTTTTTGCCAGAAAAGGAACAAATCAATTTTCCTAAGCCTGAGCCATTTTGCTTTTAATGAGAAAAAAAATCGTGACAATTGTAAAGAGTTTGCCTGTGCAGATTCCTCAATAGTAGGGGACAAGTCAACCACGCGGACGTAGTTTAATAAGTTGGCTTTCGTTTCGTGTAATAAACTCTCACTATTTCGCAAATCGAATTTCCATAGTATATAGGTTGTTCAGAAATTAAACGCCCAAACTGCGAAAGGTGATTTCTTATAGAAAAGAAATTCGAAAATATATAGGACACTATATAACTAAACGTATTATTAAAAGAAAAATGAGCCTATAGAAATTTGGTTGTGGAAACTAATTTTTGCCGAATGCCATTTACAAAGCGTAAAACGTCCCCAGCAAAAAGGTGACTTACGCTTCCCATGTTTCAGAAACACATGCTTAATACTGTTCGGCTTGAGGAAGTGATACGTCAGTACATCAACGACGCGTCCTCCACTAGTACACGCTCCATAGCGCACCAAATGGCCGGGCGTGTCCAATTAAGCCGTGTGGGACGTACTGCGGGAAAACCGCCGCCATCCCTACCGCTGGCAGAAAGTACACGGTATTCAGCGAAAATACGTTTCCAAAACCCAATTTTCACATGCTCATATCTCCTTTAATATTCTGTTTAGGTATATGGTGCCCTGTATTTACGACTTTATTTTCCGGAAATTTTATTTTTTGGAAATTAAACGCCCAAACTGCTCGCCTCCCGCAGTTTGGGCGTTTAATTTCCAAACATTCTGTAGAACTCCGACGCAAACAATGCACGTCCTGCGCGTAGGGGCGATGAGGCGCTAGGCGTTCGGGCTAGTGTCGCCCGTATCGCTCACCTGCTTCTGTGCCCTGAACTCGTCAATAAGCTTCCGTGCTCATGTACGCTTTTAAAGGTAAAACCTGTATACCACGGTAACATTTTCTGTGCAAGCTCCAGAGGAAGCTTCCAAAAGACCTGCTACCCGAGCCTGCACACAAGCCGTTATGGAAGGTGCTTTGGAATAACCTATCCAACAATGTTGCCGCACACGTAAAGACGAGTGTGTTTTTATTATTTTACTTCCGCAGCTGTGGTTCAGCAACTATCATCACTCACGACTTCAGCATTATGCGTTAATACACAGAGCCTTATAGTTTTGTTGTTATAACTGGAACTTTAATTTTAAATGAACAATGTCTACCATAATTTTCACAGAATACTGTTTTAGATTCAATAAAAATTTTCGTGAATTTTTTAATTTACTATTTATCCGAGTTTAATAGCCTCGCGCTTTTTATCAAAACAAAATGAACAAAATTACTTCTCCACCCTCCCTCTTCATGGCTAAAATTTCAACCTTGTAGGAAACCTTCCATCGAAAATTGCACACGACCAATTACGAAAACGCCCGTGAAAACGACCAACAGCCTGCCAAATCTTCCACAGAACCAGCCATACAAGCGGGCATGAAGGCTTGCATAACATCTTCCAAGGAATTTACCGTCGTGGCATACACGCTTTGGTAGTTCGGACATATTTTCTGTTCATTCGTCGTTTGCGCGTATACACCTAGCTCAGCAAATAAATTCCCTGGGAATAGGATTTCTTGCCAGAAAAGATAATAAACCAATTATCTAGGCCCTACGTTTTTTTGTTATATTATACAAAGTGTATTCAACATTTTAAAAAGTAGTAAAAAAAAAAGTTCACTTGCGCAGTTTGCGTGTAAGAGATAGCATAAAAGTAAAACCTCACAGTCGCAGTTACACCTGTGGGCTTTTCTCGTCTGTAATACAGTCCTACTGTCACAGATGTAATGCACACAGGGAAGTGTGACGTCGGAAGCACTGCTCACCGGGTCGGTGCCTTGCACGTATGGACGATGGGGTGCAGGGCGCGTGCGTTATTGTCGCCCGTATCACTCTGCGTCGAACGAAATAATAAAAAGCACTGTGGCCCGTGTGTTACTCCGCAGTCGTTTGTGATTGGTCGTCACTCCTGTACACGCGCCGTTTTACCCACCAATTTTCAACATAGTTTCCTAACCTATCAGGACTCCCAGAACTAACATAGGGTGGCGGGTGAATACGTTTTATTATAGTTTAAACTAATATAACATAAGCTAAACTACAATACTAATTATTAAAGGCAGTTTTTTTTTTAAGTAGTCTGTCGTAGTTGACGAACAAGTGGCTCGTTTCCTAAGCGCATGCGCAATAGCTAGGGCGTCAACTTTCCACAGACGCTTACGAGAAGCCAGGTTGCCACATTTCCACGGGAGTGTCCTGAGGTAACCACGTGCGACTGGGCTTGGACGTGTGTCGGCTGCCGAGACGCCATTGCCGCGACGGGCGGCGGCAGTGAAACTGTCGCGGGCGTGGACTTCCCGCGACCCCATACGAGCACGGCCGTGTTTAGAAACCACTCGTCGAGGCCGGCACGCGTTCGCCGGTACTCAAGACCTGCTAGAAGCAAGCCCCGTGTATCTGCCACTACTGGAACACCAATGGTATCGGTCCCTATTATCAAGTTACGCAAAACCTCGTGATCCCATGCCTAGAGACCCGGAATTTTCGCGTATTCATTCGGAAACATGCTAGACTCCACAGTGATTCTTGCATTCGGGCAACAGTTAGTAGTTTCTTGACTGTTGCTCCACTTAAACATCATACCAGGTTATACGGGGTTCGGTTCTTGTTTTCCTTGCAGGTTCGTTATTGGTTGAAAGTCGTTCGGGGCGTGTCTAACAAACACATGTACACGTGAATGCAGTTTAACTTGTCCTTAGATGAATACGCGAAATTTCCGGATCTTTATCCATGCCATATAAGAGACGCTGAAAAGCCCAGTGCTGTCAGACTACGCAGATTTCCGACCACGCCAAGCCTTGCGTGCTACGACTGAGGCTGTTGGGAAAACAGGTCACCACTATTGTTTACGTTTATATTTATCCGCCGTATATTATAGAGCTTGTCATTGATATCATATAAAGATGGCCCTATACGTTCCGCATCACTTAGCAAAAAGTCCATATCTTCATTTCCAAACAACATAACGAATATATTAGCTACNGCCCTATACGTTCCGCATCACTTAGCAAAAAGTCCATATCTTCATTTCCAAACAACATAACGAATATATTAGCTACTAAACCGGTTATATATGCACCACAAGTTTTCGCGCTTTCTTTATCTGTGAATAAACGAAGCATCTCATTGGCCCCGGCGTTGGTCACGTCAGATGTTGATGGTGTAGTCCGTCCTGTCTGATCTCGAAAGATAAAGTAAAGCCAGTCACAGGTCACGTGGACCAATCAAATGTTGTATCGCCGACAGCACGATCAACTCGGACATATCAGACAGACATCTGCTCAATTGTGGCAGGCCCTTTACTATACCTACGGCGGGAGGCCGAGGTGGTGTAGCAGTCATGCTACTCGCCTACCGCCAAGACGAACCGAGTTCGATTCCCGATGGGGTTACTGAACTTCCATGTGTGGAAACGTGGTGGACAGGTATCTCCC
>NQII01008307.1:53515-73907 GCA_002778355.1 Clitarchus hookeri
TAGGCGGCGTAGGCCGGGGCGGCGGCATAGGTGGCGTAGGCCGGGGCGGCGGCATAGGTGGCGTAGGCCGGGGCGGCGGCGTAGGTGGCCACTGCAGGGGCACCCAGGTAGCCAGCCGACACGGCGGCGAAGAAGAGGGGCAGGATCACCTGCCAAGCAACATTACCAATGACGTCACCAGTTCCACAATCAACAAACACACATGACACTCACTTTGCAAGTTTACTAACTTCTCTTTTTTGGCAACGTTCTACATAATGGAAGTGGGAACGGAAAGTTTAATTTAAAGAGTGAAAATTACATGGCTGTGCAGAGCAAGAATCCCATGACCGTAGTGGGCTCCGAACCACCAAGTGACCGGCGCTTACAGACTGGTTTCATAACAACATTCGAGCGAAGCCTTAGCATGTGCAGCTATAGATGACCTTGGGTATTTAAAATACACATTAAATTCACCGACATTCGTTCGAAAACATGGTATATAAAAAACACTCAGCAAAAACGCTGCCTTTACTAATTGACCGGGGTAAAACCTCGGGATCAAAGACGGTTGGTATCTCTTGCAGCAGAGCAGGATAACGCTTATAGCAACAGTGTTGTGTCACCGAAGTGAACTACATTGAGGTTACTTTCTCCTCGTGGTTTTACGACGTGAACCTGCGCACGCGCACTACATCCGACAATTGGTACAGCTTCTCGAAGCAATTAGTTCTGTTTGGGGATGTACTTCACCACTTCACGAGAATAAAATTTAGTGGCTTTACAACACTTTATTTTGTTTTGGCAGAGAAGAAAATGCATGAAAATGCATGGTATTTTCAAACATAAACTGCACGCTTTTTAGATGTTCACTTTAATTTTATGTATGTTTTATGATTCCTTAATGGTTACTTGGATTCACCTATAAAAATAATTACACTAGAATATTTATATGAATTTTTTCAACAAACCATGTTATAAAATATGTTTCCACTGCTATTTTTAAACAACAGTGTATATATAATCTTCAGTATAGTCTTAAAGATGGCCCACCACAAAAAAATATATTTATATTGGCCAGTTTATTTTAGTACTTGTGTAGTGGATGTCTCACACAGTGTTTGAAAAGACCAAACTTCGCTTGTGGTTAAATTTTTACTTTTAAAAAGCACGTTTAGTAAATACGAGGATAATACGTTGGTTAAATGACGTACCGACTAGACTCCACTACTGTCAGTTTACTTCAGCCTAAGCTATTTATAGATTTCCTTCTGCTTCAGGCAAAATATAGATTTAGCCCTTACCAAGCAGCGCGGGAATCAGGATTCAGCCTGCGATTTTTTTTCTGTTTTTTTTTTCTTATTGACTCTTCGTCCTTCGGAACGTAACAAACTTGTGGTTGATTTTAAAAAGCAAGCTAAATGTATGACGGTTTGAAGTGTAGCCGCCCGCAAATAGGATGGCTACTAAGAAATCCCAAAGTGCGAGGAAATAAAAAAAAATGCTCGAAGTACTTAGTTTCAACACCGAAGACTCTTCGTTGTGAATCCTAGCGGACTTGGGATCCTTCCTGGCTGGCGTGCCAAGTGACGTCACAGCGGCCACGGAACGTCCTCGCTGGCTGCCAAGGTTACGTAACCTGTTCGCGGGCGTGGCCTGTGGGAACGTCTTTGACTCGCGTCACTACTGGACGATCGCAACCTGTACCACAGCTGCGCTCTGCCGGTCATTGACGGCCTGCCGTAAGTCAGAGTTTTGATTGTACATAATTTAACGTAAATACCGCCTGACACACCAACGTTAACGGCAGGGACTAGTGGAGGAACGTAGTAACGTTTATTAACGTCGTATTGAACTGAAAGCTGTTTATAACAAGTTTAATCAGATACATTTGTTTTATGGATGCGGTAACAGTGGAATTGTCATTTGAACGACGCCTAGATTCAAATAACAAGGTACACAAAAGCTTTAATCTTTAATGTTCTAGAGAAGAACACACAGTCGAACTGACATACTATTGTAGATTCATTTAATACATTTTCAGTAAAATTAACCATTTGATTCTCAAAGACTTGATAACGGAAATTACTTTAGTGAATAACATAACCTTAAGGCAGGGACGCTAATGGAGGACACACAACAACAGATAAAGTTGTCACAGTCTAGGACTCAAAGAAAATGCAAATATTGAGGTCTCTATTGTGGCCTACTTTAAGACCTAAGGCGAAGACTCACTAACAATCTTGCAACGAGTTTGGAATCTTGTCTACCTTGCTGCAACGCCAGTGCCATGACAATCACACTTACCGGCTGCTCTTGGACAGTTACTTAACGAGCTGTTCTGTGAGCAAACTGGACTGCAAATGTCCGTGCTGCTGAGTGTAATTACGGGATACTAATATTTGTAACTGGTAGTAGAGCAAAGAAATTAGACTTCAATAAGTATAATACGCGTTAAACAATCGAACGAAATTATTTAAAATGGTACATCTAGACAAACCAGAGTTTGGCCATCGAAAAATGAGCTTTATCTTGGCCAATTTAATTCGAACTCTCTTTTATCATAACTGCAGTTTATTAATACGAAGTCCGAGATCGATGCTAAAAATGTCGAGAGAAAAACAATTCCTCAATAAAGAAGTGAAATTGTTGCTACCTGGCAAATAAAGATCTTTAACTGGTTTAGGACGATTAGAAAGATAGAAGACTTCTTGCCAGCACATTAGATGAGCCTTACACAGATCTGGGTCATAGTTTAAAGACGAGTTAGGGATTAAATTCGACATCTGGGACCGTGTCCAATATTTTCTCAGGAAATTTTAGCAGGGCCGTCGGATTGATATAGGCTATGTACGTTTGTTTACGTCAAGTTTTTCCAAAAGATCCATGATAGTGAAAAAAATATATATACTCTTCGTAACCTGAATATATTCTAGTTGTATCATAACTCGGACGAAGAAAATTAACTTAAATTTCAAAATCCCATAACCTTGAGACCAAGAAAAATAGTTTTTAACAAATCTCGTGAGAAAACAATTTATTTTGGGATTTCAATTGGTTAACCCTACTTCGTAGTTATGCACACTCTAACCCGCAAACCAATAACTCTTGACATATCGGGATACAGGTGGCTAATAGAAATTCGGCAACTGGAGAATCTTAGAAGACATTAAGATTGCAGCAACCTAAGTTTAATAACTGAAGGACAGAAATCGAGGTGGTTTTTTATAGCGCCTACCAACTCAAAATTTTGTTAAACATAGCAGATAATTTTACTAACAGAAGTGACTGCTGTGCCGGTCTAGATTATTATTTAAGTAATTCTAAATACAATTTCTACAGCAGAGCAGTCTGCTTAAACACACTTAGAAATGATTAAAAAATTAAAAACAGTAGTGAATACCTATAGTGAAATTCCTTTTTTAGTCGTCGTGTAGCGTTCTTAAATTTGCTCAGAAAAGAGTGACAAGCGTAGCGAAGTTCCCAAAATTTGTATAGTAGCGATAAACATTCCTATATGTGCAGCCTGGTATGAGATATAATTAATGTAAAATGGTTAGGTGAAAATTTACCGTTACAGCTTAATAAGTAAACTAGAATTTCTTTTACGGTAACGGAGAATACAGTTTCTACAGCAATATTTGGTTTTGGTTCCAGTAACAACTGGAATTGTAATAAAACTAGCGTAACGTTCTCGTGGTGATACCGAAGTTACGTTACTAACACTAAGGTTACGTCTACTACAGGTTGAGAAGATCAATATCAAAAGTTAGGCAACCAAAAATTGCCACGTCTATGTAAGCGCTAGTGTCGCATGTGTACCAAAATGTATATATTGTCTACATTAAAAACAAGGATAATTGCAATAGTTATAAATCAATTATAAAATAACGACGTAGCTTAGTAAAATATTTATCTATTATTATTCACGTAGCTTAATATTTTAATAAAAGTTTCCTTTTTGAACACTGTGCACCTAGCGGTGGAAATTTTATCTATGCCAACAAAATATCCTATAAGAAGTCACTTTTTGTTCCCAACCTAAACAGAATAAACGTTACTACGACGTACGAAAAACCAATTTTAAATTTCTCAGTGCTGGAACTGTAACCGACGGCTACTCACCAGCTTGTACATGTTGTTGGAGTGTGTAGTTCTGTCTGCTGAGCTGACTGAGCTTGTATTCCTGGTCGCCGAGCGGCGACTTATATACGAGCTGGAGGACCGCACGGTGCCCCCCTCTTCCGAAAATCGGTCCAGCGGGCACGCATGTGGTAAATAGCGGTCAGGGACGGTGCCCCCCCCCCTTCACCGGACAGCCCGGGGAGATTGGTCAACGCCACCCGCGTGCTAAAAAGAAAATCCGCTAGGGTCTTTCTCCCCTCTCGTTTGCTCGCCTGGGCGTGACCCGGCGGGGCCAAAGACAGCTCTGGATATCTCACGCGGTCATTTGTCTTGGCCCACGCCTCGCAGACGGTGACTTGCAGAAGGCCTGCTAGGTGGATGAGGGGCTGATGACTTAAGAAGAGGGAGGGGAGGGGGGACAGGAGCTCGCCGTACGCCTTTGCTCTTGCTCTAGCTACCCGTCGACGGAGTTTCGAAACTGGCTTCCTCCCGTGCTGGTTCTGAAACAACGTGGGACTCTCTTGTCGTACGTGTAAAGCCCGCGTGACGCGTTGCTCGTGCCGTTCAAGAACACAATACGTACGAGGATCGTCAACACCTTAATCACAGAAATCATACTGTCCATTAGCGACTTAAAAATATCGGCCGGTAAATAAAGAACGTTTCATCACCTAATCGACAGCGGGGTGGTTAGACTAGGAGAAACTGGGAAGTAATCAACGATGTCCTATGTCGAGGAAACATCCCAGTATTCGCCGGGAACCGTATCGAAAAGCCAGCGATAGCCAAAGTGAGGACTTCTAGACCAGGAATCGAGTGTTTGTTCTCCTGAACGGAAGCGCGGGTTGGTACCACTGCGCAGCTTTTCTCGGTATCGTAATGGAACGGTAAATAAAAATATGGACCGAAGGCACGCAAATCTCATTTCATAACTTCACATTAACGCACAGACACACGAGTGCATGCGAATACCTTCACAGGCGTTTATAAGTATGCTAAGGCTTTAATTATATACAAAAATATCACATATATGAATCTTGTACAATTTTGCGTATTACTGGCTTTGAAGATGTTCCGTGTTCAATTGACTGTGTATTTTTAATGCTTGTCGAACAGGAACTGTTAGGGATTAACTTTATCTCGCCTCTCTACTCTCATCACTAGCGCGCAAATTAGTACTCGTACACTATGATTCAAATTTTTTTCTGTTTAAAGACTAAATAGATAAATGCAGAGGACGAATCGAAAGAAAAATTATAGGAGAGTTGACGAAAAATTCTTACATGCTTTTTTATTTTCTGGCAAATTTAAACAATGGTGTCGATTGTGTATATATATTGTGTCGACCACACCATAATCTTTTACTTTTCAAATACCTCTGAATTTGTTATTTAGAAGCATCTTGAGGTCAAACCAAATGCCTCTGTAATTTGAGGGGCTGCGGTGAGGAACCTTACATCAATGAATTAGTTTCCATCTTCCTTTAACCGCTTGTTTACAGAACAGTAAATGTGCTTGATAAGTTAAGTTAGTCAGTTTAAAATAAATGTACCGATAATAGTATAACAATATCTTACAGGACCATCAATTTTTCAAACTCTATTATTATTTTAATAAACAAATCTTCCTGTGTGATTATTTGATGGAAACGTGCCGAATAGTACAATTTAGTACATAAAAAAATAAAAATCTCTTTCTTCAGAAACTTGGAACTCAAATTTGAACAAGGAATAGACACAACAAACACAAGAATATAAATTATTTTCTGCTCTAATACATGCCATATTACTGGTGCAAATAAGTTAAAATTTATTTTTTACATGTGTGGCAAAAAGAGGTATATTATAAAAATAATAATTAATACATTCTAAGAATATTATTATAGTTTTCAATCTCTGCTCTCAAGTATTAGCAATTATCTCAGTATGCAAAACAAAAGAGTAAAAACTTTCATTCAGTAAGTTAGCGAGACATTGACGGTATTTCAATGTTGAATTTTTTGAACGCATTAATATGAGAGTTAACGTGTTACCAGCGATTGCTTAACATAACAGGTTCAGTTAGTTTTCGCTGAACCTATATAAAAAGCATGCAAGTACTGCGTACATTTCGCAGGTGCNTAGTATGAGAGTTAACGTGTTACCAGCGATTGATTAACATAACAGGTTCAGTTAGTTTTCGCTGAACCTATATAAAAAGCATGCAAGTACTGCGTACATTTCGCAGGTGCTAATCATTGGATGCAACCTTTTCGCCAGTAATTTGTGCGAAGCCAATCTATATGCTAATTTCGAATTACTTGATCTTATCTCGATCATCTCGTTAATGGAATGCTTCTCAAACGTGTGCAGGGGCCGCTTTGGCGCAGTGGCTAGAACGCTCGCCTCCCACCATGGCGAAACGGGCTCGATTTCCGGCGGGGTCGCTGCCAGATTTTCACACGTAGGAATCGTGCCTCATGATGCCACTGCTCGGTGGGTTATCTCTGGGATCTCCTGTTTTCCCCCTCCTGCATTCCGGCGCTGCTTCATACTCACCTCGCTTCACCCTCATCAGCTCTCAAGACCTCGATGTAAACAGTTCCTCAAACCACTCCATTCAATTCTAACGTGTGCAACACAACACGGCTGTGCAGTCGTGGCTAGGGTTGTGCAAATACTCGGTGTAAAACAAAACGAAAAATACCAACTTTCTTTTGGTTGTCAAAATTTGTAACGAAACAAAAATGCTCGATTTCAATGAATATTCTGGTATTTAATAAATGTTCATTTAGTGCACCAGAAAAAAATTTTTGCCTTCAAATATATATATTTTTTAATTGTTTTACAACTGTGATAACTACATTAAACGGAAATTGAAATGCAGGCGAGAAAATCCGTGGTAAATGCTCCATATCCTCCAATTTTTGTTTGTTTAGTTTTGTAACGAGTTTGTTATAACAAATAATTTGCTTAACATTTTATGAAATTCGTTTAAAGTTTCGTTAAAACTGAGCTCTTATAAAATAACTGTTAATTATTTTTTTTTCAGTTAGACGAAAGTATCAAACATATTTTTCACTTTCGCATCGTGAAAAAAAAAATTGTCGCATTTGCAAGCCATGTAGGTATGTTACCATCTTGCCTGTGTCACCCTGCATGCAGGTATTCAGAATGGACTAATAACTAAAAACTGTAAAGAGCATAGGTGTTTTAATTCAAGTGATTTCTGCAGCTTATCGGCTGCGATGGTCGCGGTGGTGTAGTGGTCAGATCACTCGCCTCCCACCAAGACGACGCGAGCCCCATGCCCAGCTGGCATACCCGGAATTTTTCGTGTTGGAAATGTGGCGGACGTTGCTGTTGGCTGGCGGTACTTCTAAGAGCGCTCCCGCTTCCCCAGCCCTTGCATTCTACCGATGTTCCATCTTCAACGCATTTCACCCTCACCAGCGATTAAGACCTGGCTGTCTTCGGCTACCAAAACCTCTCACATCAGTTTATTAGCTGCGTGTTGCTCTTCAATGCTCAGTGTGTCCGACTAAGTATTAAGGCCTACACCGAGTCTTGTACTAATTCCCTAGCGGTTCAGCTGACTCCCGTAGGCTGGAGGTTAGTAAAGCCTATTCACGATAACTTCCAACATTACTTAAGCCCTGCTAAAGATCTTTTTTTCAGGTTATTCCTCCGCCTCATGCAAACAAAGCTTAACCGAGGCTAGGAAATTACAGAGACAACGCAAACCGTACTCGTGCGTACTCAGAGTAATACTATTTTGCACGAGAACTATTTCTTACTAGACATTACCAACGCAGCTATTACCTCCCTGTTTCTATTAATTTTTATTATAAATGAAATATTATGAGTCATACATAAAATTGAAATAAAAGTGTAATTTATCCAAACGTAAGGCATTTTTATTTTAACGTATATTTAAAAAGCTTTTGATACACGTAATATTTAGGAAAGAACAAAAAAAGGTCACACATGGGATGATTTTTCAAAAGTGTGCTTGAGAAAGTGTGAAGAAACCGCGAATAGAATATACTATAGTAGACACAGGATAAAGTAGCGCCAGCCATTTAACAAATAACAGCGCCTGGAGCATTTGACAACCGGGATTATTCCAGTCGTCAAATTACCTCACAAAATTACCCGGTCTTAGGCCATTTGTCATCGCCCCTACACGTTACACATTTTGCAAGCTAATCGATATCCCTCATTGCACTGAGAGGAAAACCACCAACATATTTATTTCCAAAGGGCCAAAAATATATTTATTTCCTGCAAAAAAAATATTATATTGAGTAAATCAAACATTTAAAAAGCAAGAAAATTAATTTTGTCCATATAAATAATACACGCTTGAATGAGCAAAACGTCTGTGTTGGGCCAAAAGAAACTTAAGACTGTCAACAAAACATTATGTTGAGTCGACTGTATATATATTTGTTTGGCCATTCATTTGATTTCCTTCATTCGAAAATACAGCTCGGGAGTTTATTTTTATTGTTTGTGAAAATTATAATAGTAACAGTGCTCGTCTGTGCATTTATCGACGCTTAACAGCACAAACACGCAAATGAAACAATTTCAAAGTGAAACATACAAGTGAAACCATAAAGTTTGAACTATTTAATTGCACAAGTTTTACAGTATTCGAAATGTATGTACTTAAAAACATTCCTTTTTCGTTAACAGTCACTTTAGTTTAGTTCTGTAGGGGGTAACGCTCGGGTACAGCCCTTTGGGTTCGAATCACGGTTGGGACTCCAGAATTTTTTTATTTATCGACGCTGCTTAATTTACGTAGGGCAAAGCAAATCTTTAGTTGCACCAACCACATGTTTGTTCGGGGGCAACCCTTAAGAACAACACAATAATTTAATTTCGGTAACAAAATATTTTATTCCACCTATACAAAAATTAATTTGGTTGCTCCAAACAAATTTTGTTTGATCGAACGAAAATCTTTTTCTCAGTGTGGTCCTTCGATGATTGTGTGGTCTCGCAGCGGAGTCCTGAAATGTGCGTGGGATGCTAGGTACTGTATTTTTGGCACGGCGATAGAGGGAGAGAAAGTTATAAGGAGGGCGCTGATTGGCCGCTCATGTCCTCCGGCGGTCTCGACGGACAGTCCTCGGAACTGGATCACTCGACCAAGGTGATCGCTGTCCGTTTACGCCGACCGCATGCAGATCAGGGACTTTTCCTCCCAACCCCTCCTTCGGATTCCCCCCTCCCCATTTTAGGCCACAAAAAAAATTACAGGCTTATCCGCCAGTGATCAGTTAGCGGACCTTGTCCGACCCGTATTTACAGACGGGGATAGCAGTCATTTCCCAGCGATCTACGCTTGCTGCCGCCCGCCTGCAGCTATTTCGGGATACTGAGTAGAGGCGAGGCGGCGTTTATGCTAAGATTATCGAGAACAATAACACTTTAAGGTCGGTGCACACAAAGGCAGCCGCCTAGCTAGGTCACTAAATGGTGACAAAAACTTCAGTACTATTTTTTTTTATTTGCCCAAAATATTTGAGTTACGTTTGTTTGAAAATAAAATTTAACGGGGTTTATTACCAAAAATGTTATTATTTTATATGTGTACGAAATATTGTTTGACTTGTATACAATACATGTAAGTATAATTTCCTATTATAAACCATTTTACACCCCATATTTTTTTTGTATATGGGCATGTCAGTATTACGATGTTAGTATTTTTTGGGACATGCAAATAATAAAAACCAACTCACTTACCAAAATGAGATCATTCACACTGAAATAAGGTACCACGAGTTGTTGGAGAAAAAATTTGTAAAATCACGCTGTGAATTATTTTCGTAATTTTAATAATTGCTCAAAATAAGGAAAATTTTGCATTTCTTTAATTTACGTGTTTTTTTTGTAAAATCAGATTTCCTCAGTACACCTTAAATAAGTAAGGACATAACTTTTTTAGTTACCCTTGTTAAATGTTTTCGTTTATTTAATTTGTACGCCAAAAATAAAAGTAAAATAGTGATCTAGAGATTCAAATGAAGCAAAATATATGCTGATCGAGTAAAAATACTCATAAGTAACGACTACAAGTTAAACGGTATATCGTACAAATATAAAACCATGCATTTTTTATTACCAACACTCTTAAGAATCTTTCCTTGCTACAAGACTGTAGGCTCCGTTTTCTACTTCCGCCTGAAACATGCGTCTTTGAAGATAACAATGACTTAAAAATTTCATATTTTTGTATTCAAACCTTAACGCGCAGTATTTGAAGTAGTTACAGGCACGTGCATCAAACATTTACTTTTATCATTGAGAGTGCGAGATACGTTAATTAACATTAAACACGTTGATTGAAATGTACACGTTATTGGAAGCCAATGTAGAGAAAAAGAAAATATTGCCAATAATAGAAAATAGTTTTCTCCAGCATTGTGAAAAAAAAATACATTATACCGAAGTGCTGCATCAAGCTAAAATTTATGCGCTGCATTGTAAACTGCAAATATACAGCGTTAGAAATTACTCAATAAAAATGCACCAGTTTGGCAATATATTCGTTCATAAACTCAGCGAATACTATTATCTACGATTGCACATCCTTGGATTTCTGCCTTGTCTTGCGATAATCTGCGTACGTTAATTAAGACGTTGAACAATAATAATTTACATCGTAAGCTGTTTTCAATTATAGCAGCAAGTAGCTGACTTACCACCGTGCTTTGCCCTCTTTAAAATCCAGTACCAAATATGTTGTTTCTGAAGTTTAATGGCAATGGTGTGGTGTAAATGAATTCAAATTTTGATAGCATCTCCACTGCCTACAATGAGTACTAAAACCATAACAAAAAAAAAATAATAATAAAATAGTCCATATATGGATGAGATAAACAAATTTAAAAGTATCTAACGTTCCACACAGCTCTCACGCCAACACTGGGAAACCGGAGAATCGGCGAAGGGCCACACGGAAAATATTTTTATTCCCTTAAAAAATGCGTAGCTTGACAGGACGATGAGAAATTACACAATAAACTCAGACCATGGGAAATCGTTAATTTTTTTTTCGTGTCTATGTATTGTCAACAAAGGGACCACTGTAGTGTCATGAACACGCATCCACCCTCTACCGCGGTCAACTGGGTTTAATTCCTCGCGGGGTCAAACGAGGATTTATGCACTAGAGGGCCGTAGACTCCAGGTCCGGAACACGCCCTGACGGGCGACTCCCCATCACTGACAGAGAAGGCAGTCTAGATTTGAGTCTTTGGTATCCACAACTCAGGCACGCCAGTTATGCTGATCTCGTAGTAAAGGCTGTTCACGGTAGGGTGAGCATTTTTTATATATACCTGCGCATACATATTTAAACTGCGCACTGAATGTCATGCACCCAGCAAAACTGTCAACGACGGAAAGAAAGTAGTTCCATGTGTTAACGTTAAATTACAACATGTGTGAGTATTGAAATATTATATTTTTTTGGTTTTATTGTGCATATAAGTATTATGATTAATACATTTGTGAAATGTTTGCTTTTCTGAAAAATTTACAGTTTCCCTTGGCCGACGCACGAATAAAGATATCAGGCTCATGGTAACGTTAATTTTACATATGGCGGAAGAATACACAATATGCATACAAAAAATCTTCAGCAGGGCTTACAAAAGAGCTTGTTTTACCGTGTACGGCCTATATTCCCATTAACCTAGGAGCGGATCCAAGGAGGAAATTAAGGGAACTTGAGCCCTTCCCTTAGAGCTTGATTTTTACTCTGGATAAAATGAGAATATTCTTGAAACCAAGTAAATTGTTTACGGCTGTTGACGGTAAAGCGAACACTTTTGATACCAACCTTTGATATATATCCCTGTCCATAACTACATCCTACTAATATCATAATCGCGAAAGTTCGTGAGGATGGATGTATGGATGTTTGTTACTCTTTCACGCAAAAACTACTGAATGGATTTTAATGAAACTGTACAATAATATATCTCATACATCAGAATAGCACATTGGCTATAATTTATAAAGATATAGTGTGTAAATTTGCCAAAATATAACGATTAGTGTCAAGTAAGTCGGAAAAAATTCTGCCATCTGCGAGCTATTTTGGCGTGCGCTGCAAAAACCGTAAGAGTTACACGAATATAATTATTACTCCTACAACAGAATATATACGCAGACGAAGTCGCGGGTAGCCACTAGTACGTATATACTGCAGTGCGCGCTGGCGTACAGACTGCCAGTTAGGTTGACAGTGAAATAATAACTAAGCCAGTGCATAAGAATTGACGCTGTACTACGAGTGTGATGTTAAATTAAATAACTATAGTCTATTCACGGTATCTTCACACTTTTCGAATCAAACCTTTGAAAATTCACCCCATGTATGACGTCTTTGTTTGTTTTCTAAGTATGGCACAGCTCACAAGCGTTTTATAATTGTGCTAATATAAAAATATCGCATTTTTGGTTAAACTGTATTTTTATTTTTATTTCATATATAAGTTATGTTATTTCATTTAAAATTAACGTGAATTAAAACATTGAGAAAATAGGTGTGTCGGTAATGCCTAGTGAGAATAAGGTTCTTATGCAAAATATTATGTAAGTGAGAGCGCAGGAACGCTGTGCGCTGTCCATTTGGTTTGTTAATTTTCTAGACTCGGTTAAGCTTTGTTTCTATGAAGCGGAAGAATATCCTGGAAGTAGAATTCGAGCATGGCAACAGGAAAGTTGGAAGTGATCGAGAACGGACTGTACACTGTGCACGCTTACTGTGTACTCCGCAACGTTTACTCTTAGTTGGCTCTCCGCCAATGGAGTGGCGAAGTTGTCCGTGTCCCGAATAAACTGTCGTTACACAAGTAACCGGATTTGAAATGTATTTCGTATATTTGAGCAACCGTACAAAAACGGTTTCTTTATTTGTGGAACTGAATAACGATCGGTTGCAGTGTTCTTGTGATATTCTGGAAAACAACAGTGAAACAATTAAACCACTTATATGAGCTCGAGTTTTGTATTCAAGAGCATATTAGTTTTTCAGAGAAACGTAACCCATTCTACTCTTGGACTCTTTCTCAGAGGGGCAGAGACAACACAAATAACTTTTGTTATAATGTGTGTACCTTCTTCGTTTTCGTTAATTTAACTATTTTTGGGGATTTAGCATAAATAAATCCATTATCAGGTTACATTATTAGTTAGTTTCTATGACTATATTAATGTTTATATTAATGCTTATAGTAATTTTTAGGTGTAAATCACAGCACAATTTAAGTATAACGTGTTCACTTGTTGTAGTTTACTCAAATTAAGTACTTCCGATTCAACCTACTCAGTACGTAACCTTCCGTTAACTACTAACAAAACACAAACGATTTTGGGAAAAAAGCTTAATACAAAGGAACACATGGTAGTCAATCAAAACTAAATAATTTTATATATTTATCATATTTGGTAAACAACAAAGTGTTTTGCAGCAGCGCTACCTATCAATAACGAAAAAAAAAATTATTGCTAGTTTAAATAAATCCTATTTATTACTAGCCATTATGAGCATACGTATTTTCTCACTGATTTTAATTCATTTTGACTACGAAATAAATGTTTTTTATAAATAAAACCGTTGCCCAAATTTTATTGAAAAAAAAAGATCCTTTGTATTTAATGGAACACAAAATACTTGTGATATGTGATATATTTAGAAAATATCCAAACCTGTCGTACATGGAATGACTCTGGAAAGGTGTGATTCGATAAAAAGTGAGCACAACACGAATATATTATAGTCTAGCATTATTTCTGTTTACCAATTGTGTATCACTCCGCCACGCATAACAATCAACATCATTAAAAGCTTGTTTGGCTAATACTGGCACGTTGATCATGTTACACTTTAAATTGATACAGTCGTAAATGTATTACTCTTACGAAGATTATTACAACATTATACCAAACTAAAGTAAATCGATCCCATTTGCCAATAGTTTTGAACACCATACTTTTAATTAATTATCAATATATATAACTATTGTTCTTGAGTCGTTGCCAACATTATCGTAGATATTCTGGTATAAGCTGTTCACAGTAAACTGAGCACTTCTTAAAATTCTTTCACCGTATGTAAAATTGACTTTGTTGTGGGCCTCATCACTTTATTGAGCCTTGGTCAAAGGAAAGTGTAGAATTATTAGGAAAGTAAATATTTTACAAATTTGCTAATTCTTACGTTTATATGTATTTAAAAAATGAAATTAATGAAATATTTTTAGTTTTTACAAATATTTACGTAATACTTATAATTCGACGTTAAAAAATGGAACAGCTTTCCGTCCTTCGTTGCCAACTTTACTGGGTGTATGCCAGTATATGTCTTGTTAAAATATATGTGTAAGTATGGGCAGTGACATCTTTCAAAAGTTGATTTCAAAAGTGCTTACTTAATCGTGAACAGCTTTTAAGTGTATATGCGAAAGTCTTTTTTCTCAAATGTTTGTTAAAAATTTTTGAATAAACCAAGAACCGTCCATGCCAATGTTAAATTCAGGGAAATCAAAATTTTATAAAATATGTCAGTAGAAACCCAGAATTTCCTACAATAATAATGAAAAGTACTTTTTGGTTTATAACTGAAAAATTCAAGAGGTAATTCTTCTTTTGCACTAATTATTTTGCCATTAAGTGCATGTTGCCCAGCTGGCTCCGGAGGCATGCTGTGGTGCCGCGCATGAACACAGGTCTTCGCTTCACGTTAATGTCATCATGAAGTAGAAGTATTTATTTATCTTTACAACATACTTAGCTAGCGTGTTGTGTAATATGTTACCTCGAGAACCAGTTGGAGCAGACGATCATTTGAAAAGGTTTCGCTCGTGTTTAAAGTTTATATCATAACCTGGAAATTTCACTACGAAAAAATTTGCTCACGAAAGATGCAGATGTATTGTACTTCAATTTTTACAAAATTGTTTTGGTCGGGGAGAATTCCATCAAATGTAACGTGCGAGTCTTTTACCATTTCTGAAAATTTCAGGTATATAAGCATTTGTGATTGCATTTTGTGGAAAGATTGAAGGTTTATCGACCATTTTTTGAATACACACGATTAATTAAATCCATTAGTCGCGTTTCATTACAAAATATAGTTTTTATAATCATTTTTACTTTGTGTTTTGATTTTCTAGCAGTATCTGTTCGTATAGCATTTATCTTCATGAAGAGTTGTAAATTTTTATAATAGCAGGTTTTTCTTATCAATTTTTTAATTATACACCTTACTTAAAATTAATTTTGGCTGTCATTGCATATGCATGTCTTTCAGTTAATGCATTAATTATAACCGTTCATATGGCATATATATTATATATTTTTAAACGACGTTTGTTGCAAAATTTTCCGTACTTTATGAACAAGTAAGGTAAACATACACTAGTGAATATTTAATTAAAGTATCGTGTTGCTGAATTTAGGCGAACAAATGAAATATAAAAATTAAATAAACAATAATTTTAATAATAAAATATAAAAACACATCAAAATTGTTATGAAATTAATTAAAATTTCGTATACTTTAGGCTGCAAGATAAGCAAGAACTTGATACAAAGTCAAAAGTAAACAAAGAAAAAAACCCCAATTAAATGTGTTAATTGTTCACCAAAATACGTTTCCATAAGTGTTTTTATAACCAAAATTAAAACCTCGTATTAAAAGTTTTATTTAGCTGAGATTTAAAATATTATCTTTTACTTACAAGTTATTCGGAAAGAATTATGAATAATGAGCGAATTGTATTGATGAAATTTAATACTTTAAACAAATAATAAATGAAATATCTTATTTAGTTAAAACATTTATTACGATCAAGCAATCTTAAGTTTTAACTAGCCGTAACAGTGTTAATTATATAATTCAACTTGCTGGGTAGAAAGTACCAGTAAACTCATTTTTAGCGATGTGGGATATCGTTAATCACTACAGAAGTGTTCGTCTAAGTATTGAAAGGAAATTTATGTGAGTGAAGTAACCATTACTTATGGTGCACTCTGTGCATGCTAACGGAATCGTTGACTTGGATTAATCCCTTCCAACATACAATTGATTTATATCGGGATTCAACTGATTTTTAAGAGTTCATGTTACCGGAAATCAAAGCTTGTAGAGACAGACTGAACTACTTTAACACTGAAGTGGGAACAAATTGACCGCCTTTCATATTTTATCACCGTTTTAAAAATCCTAAGCGCTGAATAATTATTGTTTGAATTGCTTTTACAAATGTGGAGGTAAACAAGATGGAAGAAGTTGCGAAATATTTTTCTAATGCCCTGATGAGGCAAATTTTATTAATACGAATACGAAAAAAATTATTTTTCGAATAACACGAGTAGATCCATAATTACGAGAGCTTACTATTTTGCATTTAAAGTAGTTTAAAGATAATCTTAAACTACATTGTTCGAAGAACATAACCAAAGCACCTATTCCAGCTATTTGCAAGATAAAGAATAAACATAGCTTGAGTATTATGGACGTCTCTTACTTGGAGGTTTTGAGCGCGTTTGAGGCAGGGAAGCGCGGGAGCGATAAGGACTATTCTGACACGTGCGCCTGATGTCCCTTCGCCCCTACGCGCAAGGTGCCGAACTGGCGTGTAGTGTTCTCGTCGTGCCACATGTACCTATGGGAATTTAAGAGGCAACCCTATAATTTTGTCTGTGGAAAGTCTCCTAGCAAAGTTCACTGCAGATTCGTATAATAGTTTCCCATGTTTCCAACCAGTATTTTTTGAGTAGAGACTGGCAAAAGTTGCATTATTATTTAAGGACAGACTGAAATCCAAGTTATTATGCTTTTGACTAACTTCAGCCACTGGCCAAAAATATGTTTGGCACGCTTTGGAGAGCTCTTGATCCAATAATACAAATTCAGCGGTGGTGTGGCCAATCTCTTTAAAGGAGATCGGACAGATACGTGAGGTTGATTACAGTGCAGTGGCCAATGAAATCAGGAACTGTAGTCATTTGTTTATGATGCAGTGGAGTCTATCATGTTACCGAAATTTTGAGATACAGCAATGTGGAAAAGTCGTTTTTAGCTATGTTGGAGGGCTCGGGAATAGTATTTATAATGCACATGACGTATTTAGAGTATTATACAGACCTCGCCTGATTTGTGTTTTATTTTTTACATTAGTATCATGGGAACACGTTTAATGGTTTGGTAAAAAAAAACCACGAATTTTAAACTACAAGCCGATTGGCGCCCTTAAGAATAAATCTTTGGACGCAAAACGCCTCTGAATGTTTTCGCTAAGTACATATCTACACAAAGTAAGTAGGTTGGACAAGTGAGGGGTTTGTTCCTACCCTCCGACATGCCCTCAGGTAAGAGAGCGTCTTGTGGTTCGGAGACCCCTGCAATAAGGAGGTCCCGTCCCATTTTGCTTTCCTGCTCATTACAGTGCATAGTAGAACATTATCTTCAACCTCAAATTGTTCCCTAGAATGTGTGCAGTTATGCTTAGGAAATATTGTCCGAGCAGTGCACTTTAAGATATAATAAACTAAGTTTACAGATATCCACAAAATTAATTATAATGTTGAAATTTTGTAATGAACCCTTTTTAAATTGTACATTCTTCATGTGATGTTATTTATGACAAATAAATGGACACAATACCTAGTGTTTACGTAACGACTATACAAAATCACACTTTAACTTCTCTCTAAGCACACAGAAATTAAACAATAAAAAAAGGGAGGCTGAAAGATACAGTAGTTAGTCCTTTTTTACAAGGGACCGCGCTTAATGAGGTATTTTACACAAATTCGGGGACATACACAAAAAGAAAATGTATTCATATATTTTACTATGTGGTATAACATAGATGCTGATGAAGTTCACGTATTATTATCAAATGTGAATAATATAAAATATTTTAATTGTATTAGTTTTCATCATTTTTGATTGTATAATCAATAAAATGATTAATTTTACGCGGGACAGTAAAAAAAGCCATCGTAATTCAATTATTTATTTGCTTGAAATGTCATAAACCATAACGTATACTTGTTGGAAAGATGTTATTAACAAATATACTATAACGAATATTGTTATAGTCAATTGCTATACATTGTTTTTTTACGGATTAACCCTTCCTGCCAGTATTACCAAATGTCGTGACTAAATTACCTTATTTGTAGCTATAGAGCNTTTTTTTACGGATTAACCCTTCCTGCCAGTATTACCAAATGTCGTGACTAAATTACCTTATTTGTAGCTATAGAGCACTTACACAGCTTCGAGCGAAGATCTTACCGCACAGAACCTAGTCACTCGATCACTAAACGTTTGCCGGTGGTTTATGGCCCCGCGGGGCTTACCCAATAGACGGAAGTTGAGTCGCGAAAGTGAAACAGACGTACACATTCATTACGTCTAGCCTGTTACGGAATCACTGCGGAAAATAGCCGCCTCCCCTACTCCCAGTTTTCGTGAGTGGTAGACGAATTTAGGCGCCCGACTGTTAGAGAATGAATTGTGTTGTAGTGCAGTTATAGCACAAAGTAAATAAGAATACAGAGGTTAAACAGCAGTTTATTCCGCAAACTCCAGCCCCACAAGCCACCAAAATGGCTTCATTAGCCAGCAACATGTCGGAACGCCGTTCGCCAATCGCCGCCTGGTGACTTAGTCGCCAGCTAGTAGCCCAGCCAGTAGGACACATTTCGCGGAGCGCGGTAGCCAATCAGACACAAGGCCTGTTCCCAGACCTTCGCACAACCAATGAACGAATGGGTGNATTTCGCGGAGCGCGGTAGCCAATCAGACACAAGGCCTGTTCCCAGACCTTCGCACAACCAATGAACGAATGGGTGTTCGTACACATCAAAGGAACCGCCACGCAATTTCGGGTGTGGGCATGGTTTAAAAATAAACTGATTACCACACGCGCTGAAGACACGCTTTCTTTTGAAACCATTCAAACTTATACAGTTTACTTATTCAGAGTTAGGTACCCATTAATTTCGTGAATCCATTTATTACCATCACTGTTAAATTTTTTCGCATATTCACGAAAATGTTAATGTAAATATGCAGTTTAAGTACGGAAACGCCCTCCGTAATGATGCAAAACGAAACTGAGCTTCGTACGCAACCAGTCCGTATATATAACAGCTCCGGGGTTTAAAAACGAAGAATTCTGAGATTACACGAGGCGTTCTTCAATTCTGTCACCAGAAAATCTTAGTTCCTCCACAGTATTAACAAAATGAGGTTGCAGGGTGTTCAAAGTTCACGAACTGTGAACTATTTCTATTGTCGTATGCGAATTCAGGTCGAAGACCAAACATTTAAAATTTATTTCTTATACCGTATTAAACAACCTAATTACGAAAATTAAACTTTTGTTTTGCAATATTTCTGATAAGCTGAAAGTAAACTGTAGAACTAGAATCCAATTCACGAAAAATTTTCGGGAACCATCCGGAAGTTTCGTAAAAGTTACGGGAATTTTGTTATTTAGAAAAACTAAGTGTCAGTAATTAAACGAAGATATCAGGATAATCTTATTCCAGCACCCTTGCGTAATTTCATGTACAATTTTATAACCGTGAGGTTAGACTTCACACTCGGGTATAAATACTGTCGTATCGACTTCATTCTGCACACTGGAGGTACTATTAATTATACTAAGCGCGAAATAAAGTGAAGAAATTGTTGGCAGCCGACAAAAATAATGATAGCTCCTACCGCAAAACAGTTTGTGAAAAATCATGGAAAACATAAGTGTGTAAAATAATATGTTGCTAGATAAATTCACGAAATTGACATAACTATTTTAAAAATTACTGGTGCAGTTAGTGATAATTGTTTGGGATGTTTTCGAAATTCTAAAAATGATATATTTCCAAAAGCGTACTTTTGATTAATTGTTAACTTCAGGGCTGCTAGGTGAAAGGAATTAAACATTCTGATGCACAGGATTACCACAATAATATGCTAAAAAAATTACTTTTTCTGGAATACATAAAATATTAAATGTTAATAATTCACGAAATATTAAACTAGGGAAAACGGAAAACATTAACTTAAAGCAAAGTTTTTTTTTTTTTAAGAAACAAGAAAATGTTAGAAATCAGAAATATACGAAAGATTCCTTTGTTGATTGATTACGCAGACGTATAAGTAATTTGTAGCAAGTGTTTGATATTTTTTTTTTCATTACTCTAAGTCAGTTAGTATTTATTATCGTGAAATTCAGAAATTGGAAAATTGTGTTTGTGATATC